>BCLG01003471.1:15349-38154 GCA_001602295.1 Zoysia matrella
ACAGGTTGTGCTCAAGCCTTTAATTCCAAATCTACTGAGACCACAACATAAGAATGAATGAGAAGCACAGATGAATGGACTGGATAAGATAAAACATACCTGATGATATTTGTATCATAATGCAACTAGCACTTCCTGGTTTCCAGAATTCAAGCGCTTCATCACAATTTCAGCATCACCCTAACTCAGAAAAAAAAAATCATCACCACCAAAAGCAGTGATTTGATCAGTTGGTTCCAATACTTCAGTTTAATATTATGGTTTTAATTTCATGTTTATGCGATCAGTATAATCAATATCTTTTCATGTTTGTTAGCCTAAGCACAGACTATCTGAAAGAAGACAACTATTGATTATAGTAAAAAAAATGAGAACTGAAGTTGCAATTCTAGACTTACTCTTGGAATGCAGAAGAAGCACAGACTATCTGAAGTTGCTTATAATGTTTTCTGAAAAGCTTCTAAATGTAAGACCACACCAGAACAATTTGATATTACGTAGTATTAGGATTAAATTAGCAGAGAAATAACAAAAAACACAGTTTGATGGTTATGATGCATTGGGTGCTCTAATTCTCGTGAGCACATGTAATGTTTCCAGCTATCCCGCTAACAAAATATAATTTTATTTCACTTTGAAACTAGCAGTCGATTCAGTGGCACTGTTACAATAAAATTGTAAACTCAGTGTCAAACACACATGCTCTTCTATATGTTAACTCTTCCAGCAAACATCAAACTATTTACCCAAAGAGTGGAAAAAGAAAATAAAAAATCAAAGGAACCACTACATTGAAGAAATGAAGGAAACTTCGCAATACCTGAACATGACCATATGGTCAGCACCAGCACTCTAATCTTGCTGCCCATGGGCCTTTTATTCTTCTCAACAACTTGCACACCTCATGTGAGTCGAAGTGACTCCATCTATCCCTCGGGGGCTGATAGCCAGACCTGACGCTCATCGGATTGCCGTATCCGCCTACACGATGCACGCCGCTGTTGGTATAGACACGAATTGGGTGATAATTTTACCAGATAATCTAATTACATAATTAGAATTTATCATGAAAGTGAAAAGTGATGGGGCATACCCTTTTCATGTTGGATTTTTGGAATCCAGATCTCTGGAATGATTTGTACCCTTCTGTAAACTGGGACACTGTAGAACTGACAAAGAAAATAATTAGAACGTCAAGATTTTCTTTGCAAAGACAATACATTTTTTGTTTAAAATTCTGGCTAAAGCAAAAATGACATTCCACTGGCTGTATGCATCAGATGTGTTACCCAACCACTTCATGCAAGCAGTGATAATGGAGCAAAGTAGAGATGAAACCGAGGGGGCCGGATCTGATTGACGACCCAGTAGGAGTCCCTGTAGTCGACCTCCCGCGACCTGCAGCTTGGCACGACGACCCTGCCAGGCAGCGGCAGCAGCGTGGGCTGCTCCGGCCGCGCCGTGACGCCAGGCGCCACCCACAGAGCCAGGTCCTTCCTGAGCGTGTGCATCTGGAGCGCCCATGCCCACCCCTCGCGGCTCTCCAAGTGGTGAGAGAAAACTGAACGGTTTTTATGGTTTACCGTGCGGTTTTTACGGTTTACCGTTTTTGAATTTAAAATCAAATCAGTTTGAGCGGTTTTCCAACGGTTTTTGCGGTAAACCGCTCGGTTTGAACGGTTTTCGAATTTTCAAATTTTTTCAAATTTTCAAAAAAATTTTAAATTTTTAAAACGAAAACCGGTCAACCGTAAAAACCAAGCCGCAGCGGTTTGGTCGAAAACCGCGGTTTACCGCGGTTTTCGAGCGGTTTTGTAAACCATGGTCAGGACCCAGCTCCAGTTGACGCCACTAGACAAGAGAAGCATATTGTGATCAAGTGGAAGAAAGGAAAAGGAATCATGAAGGCCAACGGTGAAAACCATCAGCAGTGACTATAACAATGAACGATTGGGATTAGTAGTAAACCAAGCTGTCATCTTTACTTTTACTAATGTTAAAGTAGAGGCTATAAAAGGGAGCTCGGAGGAGAGCAACTTGAGAAGGAAGTTGATCAAAGTAGATGCTAGTAGTACTTTAGCCTGTTAGCCGTAATGTTATCTCTGTAACTCATTGCTACTTTCCCCAAATCTCATGATAATGGAAGCCTAGATGAGTTGCAGTCGTGAATCATCGTTCTTGCTGTCGATTCTGTGATTGATTCGTCCTCTACTTGGTTTTGATTTGAAGTTCAGAGTATTCTCTGTTTTCTCTCTGTTCTCTTGTGTTCTGTCGTTGGATCATCTTGTAGTGTGTCCAGAGGGTGAGATCACAAGTTTCCATCGTGCATTGGAGTTTAGAATACCAGGAAGTTGAAGGATCCTGACAGTCCGGCACGTCGGTGGCCACAAGGTCGGACCCAGCCACCCCGAAGTAGCGCGCCAGGTACGCCTCCAGCTCCGCCCGCGACGGCCATGGATGCAATAGAAGCCGGGGTAACAAAAGCTAGCCCATGAAGAAAGGCTCAGATCCGGCGACAGGGATGAGAACGGGAGGCGGCGGGTTGAGCATGGAAGGCAGCAGGGGAGAGGATACAGGCGGGGACCAGGGGGAGGAGGGAGGCGGCGGGGTGAGGGAGCGGACGGGAGGCGACCGGGTGAGGGCAGGCGTGCGGGTAGGGTAGGCGTCGCCGCATCGGTGCTTGGGCGTATGTGGAGTGGGTGCGGAAGGCAGATGGACGGTGAGTACAGTGATAATACGAAGATGACGTGGCACAACTACATAAGAGATAGTTTTTTAGTGAGGAACACTTGTACAGATATTATAGATTTGATCCTCTTTTAATCGTCCTACATAAAATTAGTGAATAAACAATAAACCCTCACTGCAGTAAATATAAAATATTGTTTTGCTACAATGCTAACTGAGGGCACGGTAGCTCTTCCCTTGTTCTACTGATTATTGTGTTACAGTCCCCTGAATTATGCACGCCAATGCAGAGCCATCTGCGTAGTAGACAAAGCAAAGGAAACGAGGCCAACAACCAGATTTTAGGTCATGTTTGACAGAGCTAGAACTTACTTAAAAAGTAGTTTATTTAAGCGGTTGGTAAAAAAAACTTCTGAAAAATAAATTGCTTTTTAGTTTATTCTGAGAAGCAATTGAACTACTTGATTTGTCAATACTGCAAAAAAACATGTGATACTGTATCACTTCCCTCTAATGACTTGCTCTTTTTAGTATGGAGGGAGTATGGTTAAAAGTAGTTATTTTAGAATTTTAAACAGCATTCACACGGTACAGCGATGGATTGACAGAGCCAGGGGCGGAGCCTGTTGAGCAAACTTTCTGACCGTCATAGAGGGAGTTGCAAAAAAAATAGAAACTAACAGATAATTTTCTGCATCAATTAGAACATAGACCATTCATGTTAATTATGTAATCCACAAAAAAACACTGCCACTGTTACGTACTGTCTCTGTTGAAGCTTAGGAAACGTTGCTTAATTAACCTCAGACTCCTCTTTCTCGATGTTGGCAAAGTGCTTTATGGACCGTATACTCCATTTATAAAAGTTGAATTATTGTCAAACTATAAGGCTGAATCTTCTTTCGCAGCCAGCCAGTTGGACGGCCACAAGGAACGAGCTTCACCAGCATGAGTCGGCGCCTTCTACCGTTCCATATCACGCTTTTCTACATGGACGGAGGACAAGTAGTTCTGCTGCTATTTTTTCTTACTCAAGGCAAGAATTCGATTCCCCGACAAAATTATTCCACCTTGCCGGAGTAAAACATTCATAGCCATTCAAACACACGCGTTTGAGTTTGTTTTATTTCTTTTCGATTTTATTTCTGCGGTGTACTTTCTTCCTCCAAAAAAGCGAGGCCTGTGAAGAATGGAAGATATATACAAAAAAGGTATAGACAGTCAGTCACCTTTATTATCACTCAAGGACAGATCAAGAAGAATAAAACGATGAAGCAAATTACTACTCCTAGCACATTTATATTGAAGTGGGTCAAATAATGCGGCCACGATACCAATCGGGGAACCTTGCTCCAGTGAATTTACATATATAATCAGAATTCCTACAAAAGCGATCAAAGAGGAATATCTTCAATTGATGAAGATACATGTTGTTGTAGCTTGAATTTCTTCAATTTTCACCATTTATATTTTTTTTCAAAAACACGCCATCCTCCAAGTAATTTTTAAGATAAGTCACACACCAAAAGTTCGATGTGCGAAATAAGTCTTGCATACAAAGGCCTGTGATATGGTCACATTTGTATTACTCAATCTGTTCTACAATTGTTGTCACCAGCTGGTTAGTTCAAATTTATCAAATTCGACGATAACAATTTTGAAATGGATGAAGTATGTGTCATTCCCAGAACCAAGACGATTTTTTGAGTAACATTAACCGAGGGGGGAGGGGGATCGGGGCTTCAGAAAGCGTGAACCACCAACACAAATGGGAATACCGCTAATGACGAGAGGTCGTAGGATCCACTCACTAGATGCCAATTGTTGGGATGAGCCTTACTTCTCTAGCAGTTGACTACTTTTAAATTCCGGCAATCCACAAAGTGAACCGAATATTTATTAAGGATCCATTTAGCAAAGCTCTTAACTTCTGATTCTCAAACAGAATCAGAGAATCTTTGTCAAACATTGTTTTTTCAAAGAAGTGATTATTGCCTGATTCTGTGAAGTCATTCTCTGAGATGAACTTAGGCCCTCTTTGTTTGAGCTGAAGTTTTTGAGCTTCTTAAAAAAGCTAGCTGGTGACCAGTTAAAAAGCTGGCTGGTGAAATTTAGATGTTAGCTTTTGTAATATACATTTAGTTTTTCTACACACTAAAAGCTAGAAAAGCAGCTCTCAGTGAGCTTTTTAGCTTTTAGTTTATTTCTACAAAAAGCTAGCTTTTCAACATTTTAAAACCAAACTTTTTCAGAACTTTGTTTGTTTCAACTTATCATTTTTAGCTTTTTAGCTGAAAAAGCCAGCTGAGAAGCTAAAATAAAGAAGCCATAAGTATCTGAGAGCTAGAAAAAAATAGTTTCTCCTAATTCAATGAAGTGATTTTTTATCTTAATTCTGGGTGTTTATCGTAGAGAATCACTTTCAACCACATAATCGCTTCACCAGAGAACCGGGAGCTAAGAGCTTTATCAAAGAATCTCTAAACCTTGAGAAAGTGCTTCAAAAAGTATTTTCCAAAGGAGGGTGGCAATAAATTATTTCATAATTGTTTTATCAGTTGTCTTGTCCTACGCCTGCAGATATGGTTAAATTCCTATAGAGAGACAACCACCCTAGAAGAGAAAAAACAGAGTGACTACGTGCTCCGATGAGGATGCTCCCTGGCCACCAACTGACAAAGAGACCCCCTGCAAAAACACAGCCGTTCCTCCCTAGCCACTCAGCACGGATCATCGAACGGCTCCATCTGCGAACGAAGTCAAAAAAAATCCGCGTTTCACCTTAGAAATGCTATCCCAGCAACGATACGAAGGTGAGAGCTGAGGTGGTTGCCTTCCAGAGCTCATCACTGAAAATGGTACTTTTAATCATGGTTGTCTTAAGCACTTGCATCCCTAGAGAAACACAAGAAGCCCTAATCGAGTTAGGATAATTTTTAGACCTCCATTGGAATACAAGAATTTTTTTTATTTTCTACATTTTTAAATTCGTACAAAATTCTTATGTTCCAAAATAACCCTTAGAGGCCATTGCTTAGGGTGTAATTGTTTCCTTTCTCGACACATTAGGCTTGGTCCTCCGGAGCTGGTCTTAATCTGGATAGCATCGAGCGAGTCAGGCTGGGTAAAAGTGAAATCCTCTTTGGAATGCAAGAATCATTCTTATTTTTGTGTTTTTTCTGTAAAATTAAACTAATTTTTATTAAATTCTGTATTGCAAAAGGGATCTCACAGTGAAGATATAATTTTCGAGGTCCTACGATTGCCGATTTTGTGAGGAGACAAATCCATCCAACTTACAAGGCTCCATTGAAACTGATGAAAATTCCCAATTTGCCATCAGAATATTTGTAATCCCTTCCGTGACATGGATTCAAAATTTGCGTTCCCTAGGTGCCACTTCGGTAAACTTGTGTTGAAGTCACTGTTGAAGTGCTGGTTTTGTGTTATCCCATGGCGTCTATGCTCAGGCTTGCTGAATGTCACCGCTACCCTCCAAGCTCATCGCCTGTCGGTCCGGCTTCTTGTGTGCTTGCTCGAGGTGACGAGGTCGCAGCCATTCTCTTGTGAGCTCGACCTTTATATTTTTTTTTTATAATTTAGAATTCGTTTCATTAGGATTCGATGATTTGATACAGTATTTGTGAGTATAACATATGTGATCATTTGAGTGAATGATATATAAATAAGTGTGTCAAATTATTAAACCTCAACTAACTAAATGAGTTTTAATTTGTCAAAAAGCCCGTCCGATGTCGTTGCCCACCGGCACGGATCGCTACATGCTTCTTGCTTAGCCATCCGATTCACCGTCCTGCACATGCTGACCCTGCGGTACGTCGAGCCTAGCCTATCTTTGCTGCCTACCTCGAGGTCGTCGCTCACCCGAGTTTTTTAAATTTTATTTGTTTCAATTTTTCATTTTTAGCTTCTGAACTGAAGACATCCAGTAGGAAGGAAGAATACGCTCAGTGTCTCAACCAAGATTAGGGGCCGGACAAAAACTAATGACTGTGAAAGCAATTAGACGGACAAAAACTAATGACTTTGTGAAAGCAATCAGACGGGTTAGACAGGAGGAGGACAAAAATTTACTCGGTTTTAAAATATTGAAACCGTTAATTTTTAACATCAATTTTAATTATTTATTTTAAAATATGATAAATATAATATTTTGTTATAATTTTCATCATTAATAGTATTAAAACACAACTTATACTTTTACATATTTGAATAATTTTTTTAAGTAAGATGAATAGATAAAATTTATTTAAAAGTCAACGATGTAAATATTTTAAAACTAGAGTGAATATTAATTTTTAATGGGATTAAGCGACGGGAATTCTCCCCAAGCACAGTAACAAAGCTCTTATAATTAGATGAGAGGGTGTATTTTGTCGGCGTTCTGACCATCGGCACAGTAAATATACGATCGTGGGGAGGTGTGCCTTCGAATTCGACGTGGCATAATCTAAGGAAGCCTCAAAGAGATTCTTTTTACCTGGTTCGAGCCACTTTGAGCGGTGTAATACTTTACGTCCAGGGAGCGGATTATCTCGATGATAATGTTACAAATGTGAGATCCTCTCTTCGCAGGAGGATCCGGAATGTGGGCGAGTGAGGGTGCTTGCTCGGAAGGATGCAAGGATCTTTGTGACTGTTCTGGTTGTCTCGTTCTTCTCTGTTGTTTTTCTATCGCTCCCCGGACCCTCTTTATATAGAGAGGACCTGGAGTTACAAGTGGTGGGTCTTACGCGATCCTGCCGTCTCGTCGACAGGTGGACTCTTCCGCTGTTGTCGTCATTATTTTGCTTCGTTCAGGCGTGGTCGTAACCCGTCGCGTCGCGCACAGCTGCGAGCAATGTGGCGCTTGTTCGGTGTTGCTGTGCTGGCTACAGCGCTGTCATGTCTTGTTCAGCAGCCGTTGCAGCTTTCTGCTGGAGTGTCGCCGTGGTGAATCTCGCCCCGTCCTGTTAGGACGGATGGCAGTTGACCAGCAGAGTAAATATACCCTAACGCGGTACTTACTCCCCAGGGGTCGCTCTCCAAGGGTCGGCTTTCGGAGGCCGGAGTCTTCGTGTGTCAGCGCGGCTAAAACTTGGCTGTCGTAGATCGTCGTCTGAGGAGTCGAATCCCGCGGTCGTCCGACCTCTAACCCGGGGCGTTACGCGTTCGAGCACAGACTGTCCTAACATATCTAACCAATGTCAATAAAAGAAAATTAGAGAGTAAAAACTATCACTGGTGCCTACATATTGCGATCCCAACTAGTCCACGACCTACGGCGTTGGGGTCACTCCACTCCCGCAATCAGCCAACGGCGGGCGATCGATTCCGCGTGCAGAGATCGCATCGTCCGTCCCAGCCCCTTGCACGGGAAAACAAAATCTCGGGGCGCGGCAAACGCAGGGGCAAGCAATGGCCGGACTCCCGGTCCGGGACACGGCGGGCGACGGGTGGTGGCGCTCCCGCAGGACCCTGGCAGCGCTGGGGCTCGGCCAGCTCGTCTCTCTCCTCGTCACCGCCACCGGCTTCGTCTCCTCCGAGCTCTCCCGCCGAGGTCCGTCCGCCTCCCCTGTTTCTTGTTTCGGTCCGTGATTTTGCCCGGCTCCTCGCTTCCTGTCCTGTCACGGGGAGGTCGAGCAGTGTCTGTCCGTAGCCGTTCCCCGCTTCTTCTTGCCACCCAAGCTTGAACCTTCGCCGAATTATGGCCGTGCCATCTCCTTGCACATGGTTTCGCTCCCTCTTTCATTGACTTGATTTCCAGCGTTTAGTTTTGTTGCTTCCAAGGATGACACTCTTCTCTTCGGCTAGAATTGGTAGACTGGGGATAACGTAGTTGGTTACTGTTGCGTGCCGTTCCGGACCTCTTCTGCCTTGCATCGTCATTTCAAGGTGTGGGACAAAACGGGTATGCGCTACTGAATACTGATGATGCATTGCAGGTATCAACGTCCCTACGTCGCAGTCCCTGCTCAACTACCTGCTGCTCGCAGTCGTGTACGGGACCATCTTGCTTCGCAGGAGGAAGCCTCTGCAGGTCAGGTTCATACACCAGCCATCCATCCTGCCAAATGTTTCGGTCTTTTCTATTCAGCCACACCAGTGATCACCACCAAGCAGACGCAGTGTTTTAGTTAAACAATGTCAACTCAGTTTCAAAAAGGGAAAATGTCAAGTCTTGTTTGCATCGCAGTTTGAAAAATCTAGATTCTTGCTTTGGGTTCCAGAGCCCATCACTGATGGAATAAAGTGAGGTTTCTCATGTTTACTCATTCTGACACAACTTGCAGCCAGACATCCATAAAAGGCAAACCAGCTTCTTATGATCTTCACGTGCTTTGTGTAAAGTGAACTGTAGGTTCTATAGTGGTCACTTATCAGCTTGTATTCCTTTCACAAAATAGATAATTAGGTGTATGCCATTTTCAGCAGTGCTTATTCCTCCAACTGTTTCTATACCAGAATTACTGTACCTATGTTTAGATTTATCTCTTCATATTGATGAACTTGAGCATATATGATACACTCCTAACCATATGGTTTGCATTACATCCTACAGATGAAATGGTACTACTACCTGATACTAGGCTTGGTCGATGTGGAGGCAAATTACCTAGGTATGTGAAACCTTCAATGTGCCTTCCACTAAAATTATGTGGTGATAGGAAAATGATATATATAAAAATGTTATACTAACTTTCTCCTTCATGCTCGCAAAAAAAATATATTCTGCTAACTTTCTTATTTCCGTTTTAGTGGTCAAGTCTTATGAATACACATCCCTGACAAGCGTTATGCTTCTTGACTGCTGGGCTATTCCTGCTGTATTATTCCTTACATGGATGTTCTTGAAGACTAAATACGGATTGAGAAAATATAGTGGTGTGGCTATTTGTGTCACAGGACTTGTGTTAGTTGTGTTTTCAGATGTCCATGCTGGTGATAGGGCAGGTAAGAGTTTGCTGTGAGTATTTGGTTATTTACATGCATATTTTATCACTGGATATTTCATTTATATCATCGCGAAAGCAAACTCTGCCTATGTTGTTTTGATATAGTCTGCTCTAAACTTGTTTAAAAGTGGATGGTTGTGATAGGCTTGACTAGTCAAAATAGAAATCCCAATTTAGATGTTCAAGAATTTTATTTTTCAGTTTACACAACTAACACAAATAAATCATTTTGCAGTAGAAAATTTAGGTGACAAATATGGTAGGAATGTACAACAGCGTCTTTCTGTTTCCATCTTGTTCGACAAAAGATTCATTTTATAGTTCAATATTAAGGTTTAGAAATAAATGTTAGTTGTCAAATATACTTAAAAAGAGAGGCTGATGATTCTTAGGTAGTTAAAAAGAGAGGTCTAGTGATGCTTTTAACCTTACTCACATCTGTTGAAAGTTTGAAAAATCTGGTGTATGGGTCCATGAATCTATTCCAGCATTAGTTACTTCCTCCTTTTTTTATATATTTGATTCATCTATTTCATTACTTCCTACTTTCTAGAGTAGGGAGAGAGAGTAGTAGTTTGTTTTGTGTCTTTTGATCCGCTCTGGTTGATTGGTGATGTTTAATCTAAGAGCAATGGCACAACTATGTAAAAGCTGGTATCTCCAGCAAAAGGACACGTTGTTCTTATCGCTTTCAATAAGGCGGGGCCAAATGCCTTTGGTCTATTTTCTACACAATTGGTAGTTCACAGACCTATCTTGTACACAGGTGGCTCAAGCCCAATTAAAGGTGACATGCTTGTAATTGCAGGGGCTACCCTTTATGCCATAAGCAATGTTACTGAGGTAAGGTATTCCGTTCCATTACCTGGAGAGGATAATCTCAGGACTCATAAAAAAAATGGCTTACCGTAATGATTCATAATGAGCTATCCTAACAATTTGAAGGAGCTTTAGTATAAGTTGTAATTATAAAGGTAGTTTAGTTGAAAGATCTGCTACCTATAAACTAGTGGTTTCTGTTATTTGTTGTGGCGTGTTGTGGACCCTACCCAATAGCGGCAGCCAGTTAGTTAGGATTTGTTAGTTTAAAGATTAGCTTGTTTAGGGTTTGTTAGTTAAAGATTAGGTTGTTTAGGGTTTGTTTTAGTCGGTTTAGGGTTTGTTTAGCCCTGCTGTCTATATAAGGCAGGTATAGATACATTGAGGATAAGCAGAAAAGAAGTTGATCTTTACAAGGGGGGAAGATTGCCTTCAGCTGTAGCCGTGGCCGAGAACGTGTCCCAGCCCTGGTGGATACTCTACCACAATAATTGGTATCTAGAGACCAGCACCAGTGCATCGCCTTAATGGCCGGCGCCGTCGATCCTGTGACCACCACCATAATGTCTTCAAAGCTCAATCTCCTCATCGCCATGATGGAGAACATCTGTCAGGAGGCGAGTTACACTGAACATCGCATTACAGCGATAGACAAGGGCCAGATCGCGCTGTAGCATACAGTGCCATCACCGGTCGATATGGAGGTGCCGGCATCACACACGAAGACATAAATCATTGTGGCTATGGTGTTGCCTTCAATAATCAACACTACCACCGTTCTAGACGTCGCGCCAACATCAGGGCCGATCTGTGCAGATCGATCCCGGATGTCTCCATCAAGACATCACTGCCATCTACACCACATCTTCCTCCGGCTGCAGCAATGGAGGAAGCAAGGATGCACGTATCCACAACTATTTTAGCTCCTAGACGCTGACTCCCACAAGTACGACACCGTCGACAAGGCCTAAACGACGCGCGCCGGCAGAATCAGGGACGCGTACCGAGGCGGCAGCCGCATCATCGACACCATCACCAACGCCACGACCGTCGCCAGCAGCCCTGCTGTGGGCAGCAGTAGCACCGGCAAGGCGAGCAGCTACGCCGACCTCATCTCTTACAGAAACTACAACCTGCACTTGCGCATGGGCGAATTGGGCCTCATGCGCATGTCACCCCCGGGATTGATAACACGCTTCTCGGAAAGTTACAGCCCTGGCCTGGATGGGTTCCATTGGGTAGGCGGCAACCTCCTCTGGTTCTCGAGATTTCGGCTGTCATTGGTCAGGGTTAGGTTCTCAAGCCGCGATGTAAAAGGCTTAATTAGTGTCACAGCTCGAGGACGAGTTGTCTTTGAGGGAGGGGAGCAGTGTTGTGGCGTGTTGTGGACCCTACCCAATAGCGCCAGCCAGTTAATTAGGGTTTGTTAGTTTAAAGATTAGGTTGTTCAGGGTTTGTTAGTTAAAGATTAGGTTGTTTAGGGTTTGTTTTAGTCGGTTTAGCATTTTTTTAGCCCTGCTGTATATATAAGGTAGACAGGAGATCCATTGAGGGTAAGTAGAAAAGAAGTTGATCTTTCCACTGGGGGAAGATTGCCTTCAGCTGTAGCTGTGGCCGGAAACGTGTCCCAGCCTGGTGGATCCTCTACCACAACAATATTACAGATCTTTTTCCTGCAGATTTAATATATTATTGGATCTTCTCTAGATATAAATTAAAATTTCTATAGATTCTTTTATAACCATTTGTTTCTTTTGGAATTTCTTATAATAGTCAGTGACCAAACTAAGAGGCTCTTGTCCATGGTGTCTTGTTCTGTTTTGGACAGTGCTATCTTATGATGCTCTTGAAAATTAATCTTATTGGGAATGAATGTTTATTTTTCTTCAGGAATTTCTAGTAAAAGCCAGTGATCAAATTGAGTTGATGGGGATGATGGGTCTGTTTGGAGCTCTTATCAGTGTTTGTCAGATGTATCCTCACATTTGATTTAAAAAACAACCATTTTTACTGGCCTTTGAGTTATCTATTCATGTTCTCCATTAGGACCTCCATTATGCCACTATCTACCGTATATGAATCTATGAAACTGCAGAATCAAGATTCATGAGCTTTGTTGAGCAATACGCACTGGACCACTCTCCATTCGTTAGTAAATTGATATTGTCGATCTCATGGTCCTCGAACCTGATTTTAATTTACCAAATTGTACCGAGCTGTGTTCTTACTAAATTTAATTTCAGTTTGTTTTTTGGGTTTTACTGCTTCCTTAACAATTTCTTTAGAAGCATATTTGAACGCAGTGAGATAAAATCTATACACTGGAATGTTGGTGCTGTAAGTTTTCGTTGCTCACCATCCCTCCCTCCTTTAGAAACAGTCCTTCATTTCAATCTCTAGGTTCTTCGAAACAAACTTTATGCAGTATAACTCGTGTCTATTGCTTTCTATTTCAAGAATTTACAAATACATCTGCATCTAGTTCTCTTCTGCAAGACTTCTAATTAATATTTAATGCTTTATGGGCGTTAATATTGCAATGTATGGTGCATAACATGGACTTTAATGGCGATCCATAACTCCCCTTTTTTGAAGATGTAAACATATTCTTATTATGATATTCACAGCTTTTCCTTATTTGAGGATCTTCGTATCATTTCTTTCTTAAGGGTATTATAGTCCCGGGGCTTTATTGCACCTTTTCCTTTTCTAGGGTTTCCTCTTGTACTCTATATGACCCCCTTTGGCCTCCTATCAATACAAGTTGCCTTCCTAACATTGTTCATTTGAAACTTCAGTTCTCTCCTGAATTTCTTAAGCCAAGTATTATTATTTTTTATCAGGTGATGCCATTTCTAGGTTTTGCAATTGCGATGTTCATGTTTTACTCATTAGTCCCAATTTTGTTGAAGGTATGCCCTTATCTCTTCGTAATTACCAACAGAAATTTAAGAACCAATATGTTTCTACAACAAAGTCCTGCATATAAATATTAAGACTTATTGCTCCCATATACATGTTGCTTTCTGCAGATTAGCGGCTCAACAATGCTAAACCTTTCATTACTAACCTCTGACATGTGGGCTATTCTCATTCGTGTCTTTGCCTACCATGAAAAGGTTAAATCACCACTCCGTTTTATCTGTGCTTTGTTGTCTTACATCTAGCACAAGTACACAAAAAAATGAGCACTTCTTTCCAGGTTGATTGGATGTACTATGTAGCATTTGCTGCAGTTGCTGTTGGACTGGTTATTTATTCATGGTATTCACCTATTCTGTACCCATTCTCATCCAGCTAATATGTTTGTTAGCATTTCCACGTTAATTGCACAAACATTATTTTCAAAATGCTGAAATATGTGTGCAGCGATTCAGACAACGATGATGGAAGGGGGCAAGTGGCCGAGGCAGGTGACGTTGAGGGAAAAATTGATGATGAGGAAGCTGCTGCTAATGCACAATGTCACGGTGCTGCATCATCTTGCAACCAGAAATTCGGAGATGGTAAAGATCCTCCCATTGATAAGCCTATAGAGTCACTTATACATCATAATATGGAGTGCATAAAATGAATAGGAGGATAGAGATATTCAGGGAGAATTTGATTAACGGATGTTCTATCTATATTGAAGGAAAAGGCTCTTATTATGCCCTCAATAATGAGGAGTGTGAAGTACAAGCAGAGGTGAGGATATCTCGGGAATAAATAGACACTGTAGGTCAGTCACAGTTCAAATGGTGTATTGGTAGATGTATAACAGAGAGTATGATCCTGCTTGCTGTAATTTTTGAAGTTCATTTTCTGTACCTTCAAAAGGAAAATGCAAATTATGGCATTGAGAATCCGCAATTGAGCATTGGATATGAACAACTACACCTAGCATAACATGAATTTTTATGCCAGGCTTTCTTTGCTTGTTTTTGAAATGGACATCTCTATTTATTTGAGTTCTTGATTTCTCTACTTGTATCGATGTGGAGCTCTATCCATCCATTGCGTTGTCAGTTGCAACTCCTATTCCAGCAGCTGGTGTTGAATTCTCTTGTATTATACGAACATTTGATGACCCACTGGATTGTAAGGTGATTTGATTTTTTTTTTCACCCAAGTTAAAATATATTATACTTAGTGTACTTTTTTGAATAAGATAAATGGTTAAATTTGATGTTAGAAGTTAATGTCAATATTTTAAAACCTGAGAGAGTATAAGCTAAATAATGCAAAGTATCTTATGAGGACACAGAATTTGAAGTTTCTATTCTTGCTATATGTTTTTGTAAGCAAATCAGGTGCATGTTATGTATGGATTCAAGCTTGTTACTACTACCTTAGTTAAAATTTATTCCAATATGTAAAATTATTAGTCACATTTTATTCCAATGTGTAAAATTGTTTGTCACATTTTAAATATCACTAATAATAAAAAAATAATAACAACAATTTTTATATTTAAACAATTTTTTAAATAAAACAAATAGTCAAAATTAATGTTAAAAGTCACGAAGAAAGTAGTAAGACGAAGAAAGTAGCAAGGAGTGAGGTCGTTAATTCTATGGTCCCTGGTTATAATAGATTGATGAGATAACCAGCTATGACAACTCATTTCGTCGCCTAATAATTCAATTATAGGATACTTGTTTTGTGTGTTTAGCATACGTATTGATTTGGCTTATAACAATTCTCGGCCTTCGTAGCAACTCACAGACACGCCGCAAACCAGTTCCAGTTTCTACAAGTTAGTCGGTCCAATGTCATCTATTTTGCGAAGTTAATGGCTTTCAATCTCGCATATATGAAATTTGTGATTTGTCAGGACAAACAGATGATTAGCCAGACAGCCAGATCATAGCAGCATGTGCTCTCTATCAAACACTGAAACTCCCAAATATCATATAGGCTTTTAGAACACACAATCGCATTGATTAAAATCTAGCCGGAAAGATTACAATATACAAATAAATTGTTGGGTCCAATAAAATTATGACTCTAGTACAGCTGACATCATCCGTATGCCTCGTAGCTTGAGAAGCTGAGGCACACGAATAACATGCGTGAAGTATTTCTCAAAACAACCGACTCATGGATTTCACTCACTGTAGACTTTGCTATGTTTCTGAGAGCTCAGTTGTATGGGAATTACTTCAAGAATATGCAAGGGATCATGCATATGTATTGACCGGGTTGAAAGCATGATTCTCTTGCAGGATCTACAGCAATTGGCCTTGCATACAGTTTGTAGATCACGTGGCCTACAAACACAGAAGACATGACAAAGTTAAAGCTCATGAGTGAAGCGTCCCAAATAGAATCTGTACAAAAGGAAAGGGCAGAAAAGCTGTGAGCAAACAGGTAATAAGAATAGATCCAGTAGTAATTTTTCATAAATGTTTACATTTATTATAGATAGGTTCCTACTATAAAGTTGAATTCAGCTTGAAAACATGTAGTAATTTATGTGAATTCAGTTTGAAACAGCTTGAAATGCATCATTACAGGGATACGGAAAAGGAAAACAGTTACATATATGTGTTCAATTTATATTGCTGGAAGCCCCAATAATAATAGCCAGCTAGCAGAACATCTCATCAAAACAAGGTACCAATCTAGCAAACAATTATTTTATACATATTAAAGGAATCTTTCTCATTTTACAGCTTATCGAACTGACATGACAACTTGTTTACAGCTCACCTTCAACTGTCTTCACGAGCAAAAATCAGCAAGGCCTCAATTTACGACAAAACACAATATATTATGTGATCATATAGAAGAAATGGTGTGAGATGGAATTGTCATCCTTAAAAGTAAATTATAATATGCTGTATCATTGCTATGTCGTATGCAGTGCTAATGAATGAGACTACCAGTGCAATTTGACGTGAGGGCTGAAATATCAAGAGAAAGCCTGATCCATACGATACTTCACATCGTAACATAATTTTTTGCTTAGATTAACAAGGAATAAGAAATACATGATGTGTATGAAGCAAGACGATCAAATAATATACCTCAGATCTTAATAATCTTGGCAGCCCTAATAACAGGATTCGCCCGGGCAATCTCCTCTCGTCCGGCCGTTTTGTAATCAAAGGAGCAATTATGGGTCTCGGAGTGCCGGTGACGGGGGCAGAAGAGGTTACCACACCGGCATCTGAAGCCAGTCAAACCGACCCTCTTGCGGCAAATGTTGCACCGGTTAACAAACAGCACGGGCGACAATGGTTCCGCAGGGGTGACCACCGATAATGCTTCATCGTCCGTTGCAGTGGCATCGGCCAGCTTCCTTTTCTTGGAAGTTTCTATGGGAACTTCCCCACAGGGTTCAGGCACGAATTGAGATATTGCTGCGGGTGGTGGTGGTGTTTGCGGTGCTGATTGTTGGGGTGGTGGTTCTGGTATTTGAGTGGTTGGTGATGGTGCGGCTGTGGTTGACGAAGGAGAAGGCGAGGACGACGATGAAGGCTTCAAGATCTCAGCCTCGTCCTTGTTGAGGTCACAACTTTCCTGTGCCATTTTGACTCGAGAAAGGTGACGGAATCAAGCAAATTGAGACTAATCCCAAGCTTGAGGAATCAGATCGGGAGGAATCGGGTGTACAACGAGTGCGAAATAAACCTTTTGCGAAAAATATTCAGCACAGAAATGTCAAAGGAAGAACTTTTCTTCACAAAACGGGAGTAGACCGGAGATCTGGATATGGAGAAACAGGGAATTCGGAGAAACGGGGAGGGTGTCCTGGAAACGGAGGGAAGAATTAGTTCTTTTTTTATCGCCTGTTAAAATCATGAATACAATCAAAGCCCGCGAAGAAACCGAACCTGGAGGAGAAGACGCGCACAGATCGGGACGAATCCTGAAGGAACCGCAAACGACGACCTTTTCAGCTCACGCGACACGCACAAATCTGCGAAATTCAGCCGGCCGACTCGGCGCGAACACGAGCCGCGACCTTGGGAAATGGATCCAACGGCAGCTGCACCGCGTTCAGGTATCAAATTCCACGCGACCAAGAAGTCCGACGAGCCGGAGCAGCTCAGGCCAGGAGAACCACGGATGCCCTGCCCCGACGGTCTCGTGGAAATCGAACCCGAATTTGAACAAATTCGGACGAAGGCCGGGTTGGGGAATTGGGAAAGCTGGGGAGGAGAGAAGGGAAAGGTAGGGGGAGGGGCTTCGGGTGGAGAGAGAGAGAGAGAGAGAGAGCCACCAGCCTCCGCTCTCTCGGGATGCCGAAGAGCCAAAGGTGGAGGAAGTGGAGAACCCATTTATTTATTTATGAGGGAGAAGGTGTCAAAATTGGAGGTTTGTGTGGATTTTAGGTGCCACACGACACCATTCCTTGTTGTTGTGGCGCAGCTCTTATTTTCCTTTTTCTGCTTTTTGTTTGCTTTCTAGTAGTACTAGCATTGTATTGGCCACATGTATTTTCGTACCAAGAAGTAGTACTAGTAGTATAGCTGGGAGAGTTGGAGATATCGACTGAGGTCGGGTAGGACAAAAGATAAACCAAAATGCTATGTCCGCGTTAATTTTTATTCATTTTTTGCGAGCATCACCCGCGCTCGAGGGATAAGATGTGGGCAACTCGTATACTTTCTTTATTTTTAAATTGATACCGCTGATTTCTACTTCCTCCTTTCAAAAAACATTTCTATATTTATTTGACTATATATATATATATGCAAAAGTCATCATTACGAAAACGAACCACTAGCTCCATTTATTTTTATTAGTTTTTTCTACCGTTTAATTTTTTTTAATAATTGTTCTAAGTTCTCCATATATATTTTGCTCCTTTCAATATATTTTTTCTCTTCTAAATAAATCTTTTATCACTCTCCTCCTCATTTTCTACCTAGCATATAACTTTTTCATTTTGTTTAATTCTCGTGTTTAATGCTAGAATAATTAATAAAAATGAATGGGTGAGCAATTGATTTTGAACATGATGTCACACATACACCATCCCATAATTACCCGTAGAACCGTAATTGTTATAGTTCAGCGCCGGAGAAGGGGTGAAGCGTCGTGCAGTCGTAGAAAATGAATGCTCCATTGAAACACATGATTCTTAAAACTTAAAAATAGAAAAACTTTAGAACTAGAGTCATATATAGAAAAACAAATCCTACGGAATTTCGTTCACCGAATGGCATGGCAAAATTTGGTGGCCGTCCAAACATGTCTTTAGGCCTTAGAGATCCGTTAAATTTCATAGAAAAACATCAAATTTAGAAAACAAAATTCGCTTTACAAATGGGGCATTGCTTTAGTCGATTGCTTTGAAGGGACCGAGAAAGGGAGAAGGGTAAAGAGTCTTCACGCGGAGGAACTTTGGTAAAGGAGAATGACAAGTTCAGCTGAATCACTATGGACCTATTAAGTGGCAACGAGTCATATATTGCTAAGTATAAAATATTATTGAAAGAAGTTAAGAAGTGTCAGGATCACGTACCTTGGGTACTTGTGGGCCCGGAGATAATACGAAGGCCCGGCTACGGGCTCAACTCATGGATCAACTTGCGACGCACGAAGGACCACATCACACCAAGAACGTCTCGACCCCCGGGGTCGACACCATACGAGCGCTCCAGCCCGACCACCGAAAGGTCAGCGCTACATGACAACAATATTCAACCAGCCAACTGCTAGAAGCCAACGTCTCTGTCAACGTACAACAACCACCGCCTCAACGACCAACTTTTGATAGTCACAGAGATTTCTGTCAATGTACAGTAGGAGGTCAAGCAACCTTGGTGGAGGAAAAGTGTTCTAGAAGGCGGCAAAGTAGTCAGACGATCGGTAAAGCGTCCCTGCGGACGGTAAAGCAAAATGGAAAAGTGTCCTTTATCCCCCACGACTGGACAAAGGACACCCGAAAGACACCGACCATCTGCCGCGGCGCCAGCGGGCATCCGACGATCAACTCAAGCGACGACCGAGGCCTCACCTGGCGGAGGACCAGCAGGTTCCGTAGCCGCCAAGTTGATAACCCTGTCCCGACCCTTGTATAAAGGGGTACCAGGGAGCCTTAAACAAGACAAGTCAGATTCAAGCCATTTCACTGTAACCACATCCACCCACGTGTGCTAGGTTTTTTGGCTCGAGCCAAGACCCTTCCGCCATTGTACTCGTGTGCTTGAGTTCATACGATTTCATATCGCCCTCTTCCGAACATAGGGTATTATGCCTGTACCTTGATGGCGGCCCAAACCAGGCTAACTCTCAAGTCTTTTGTAGATTAGGCCACCTTGAATACGAAGAGCGCACCGTATCCCTTTCGATTACGTAAATTTTATAGTGTCGGTGGTCAGAACACCGATAGTTGGCGCGTCAGGAAGGGGGTTTTCGTGGTGCGTTTTCGCTTCGTTTTTCGATGGCTTCGATTTTCACCTTGGTAGGAGAGACTTTGATCTCTCATATGCGTTTTGGGAGTTTTGCGATTGCCATTGTTCGTGATGATCGATCGTTGAACATCCCCGTTTTCGCTGTCGGCTAGGTCTTCCGTTTTGGGAGCTTGAATTTCGTCGCGGACAACGGCGGCGAGCTTCGTCTTTAGGCTCCGCGCAAGCAGCGCTCGCCTCGCCATCGTTCGCCTCATCGTCGTTCGCCTCACGATGTGCTGGGCCATGATCCGACTCAGGAGTGCTTCATGCTGCAGCCTCCCAAGGCCGCAGAGAACCCCACTCCCGGCAAGGCTCTCGACGACGATCCCTCTCCGTAGTTCGCGCTCTTTCCATCGTTGTGGATGCCCTTCGGTGCAAATCTGCCACCGGGGATGGTGCTCCGGGTACGGGTGCCGCTGCGATGAGCGGTGACGCCCGAGCTCGGGCTCGTTCCACCTATCATCAGATTATGGACGGCAGTACGCCCGTTTTCGACACGCCGTATGAGAATCTGGCGGCAGCGGCTTACGTCCTTCACGAGTCCGCCACGCTCGACAACCCCATGCTCAAGGAGACCTACGATCGTTTACGCGTCTACCTCGACGGCGCGCTCCAACACCCTGAACCGTCAGTTCGGCCACAACACTCTGAGGCACACAGCTCTCACCGGCCAAGCACCAACCGACGAAGTTCGGCCCGCGACAGCCGTCGTGGTCGGGCTAAGGCGAGAGATCCTTACCCACCGGTTGGCAACGTTCGCCGACGCCTTGGGGAACATCGTGACGCTCGCCACACCATCGATGCGTGGAAGCAAGCTAGGAGCGAGCGTTATGCCGAGTCCAGGTGGAAACGAACTCCCGACCGTTGCGGCCGTCGGCGCAGCTACAACCACATCCGAAGCCTCAGTCCAGATGAGGTCGGGCTCCGAGCGTTCGAGTCCCAGATCCAGAGGGCCCCATTTTCGCAGAGATTCTGCGCTCCAACCAACATCGTCAGATACACCGCTGAGACCAACCCAGCCCACTGGCTTGAAGATTATCGCCTTGCATGCAGAGTTAGATGCGCGGACGATTTGTTTGTCATCCATTACCTGCCACTCTACTTGTTCGACTTAGCTAGGGGTGGCTCGAGCACCTTCCTGAGGGCAGCATCCACAACTGGTTCGACCTTCATCGGCGACTTCCAAGGAACCTAAACGCGCCCGGGTAACTCCTAAGACCTGAAGAACTGCAAGCAGAACCCCGATGAATAGCTTCGTGACTACATCCAGCGTTTTTTGGGCAAGCGAAACGAGCTGTCCGTCGTGAGCGACGTCGACGTAATCAACGCCTTCACCTGCGACACGATATCCAAGGCACTCGTCCACAAGCTGGGGTGTAAAAACCCTCAAACGGCACGCGCTCTTCTCGACATTGCCACCACATTCGCCATTAGGGAGGAGGCCGTCCAGGCCAACTTCGACCGGGATTGGACCATAGAGAAAGACAAGTCCAAGGACGACCGCAAGAATGACAACCGCTCCGACCGACGCTCTGATCGTAGGGACGACCGGATAGGGGGTGGCTCCAGCAACAAGAAGTAGAGGAACCGTCGGCAAGACGAAAAGTTCGTCGGCGTCACCGAGCGATAGCCTCGACCCCAAACAAAGAAGCCGGTCGACCACAACAACCTCTTCGAAAAGATCCTCGACAAGCTTTACACCAACCACTCGACCCCTGTCAAGCATACCCTGCGGGACTGCCACCTGATGCGGGCATTCTTTAGAGGTAATTTCTGACTCGACTCCCGCCAACCTCAGAATCTCGACCCTTCTGCGAAGGAAGCCGAGGGCAATGATGACAATGCCTTCCCCTAGTTGGAGGACTGCCTGATGATCTTCGGCGGGCCAGTGTCTTACGAGTCACGACGCCACTAGAAGCAAACATGGCGGACGGTCAATCTACCGACCCTGCTGTGCCCACCTACCACAAGTGGTTGGAGGCCCCGATCACCTTCGACAGATCCGACCATCCCGACTACATCCCTCAGCCGAGGCGCTGCCTCTGTGCTCGATCCGATCATCGGCACCACGTGTCTGACCAAGATCTTCATGGACGGCGGCAGCACCCTCAACATCCTCTATATTGACACCTTCATTGGCTGTGTACTTGCCCTTGATTGGCTGGAAATGTGTTTCCTCACTTAGTTGCTTGTGTTTTCCTTGAATTCTATGTATAAATCACCTGCATGCATAAATTCACCAACACTTGTAGAAATAGTTAGTAATAAAGTCCTACCACTATGTTGGTTGTGGCTTGGATATACTTTATGCAGAGATTTGATGGTCAAATATGGGTTTTAAGGACCGCAAGCAAACTCCCTCACACTTAGCCCTTTGCTCGTCCTCAAGTAAAGTATAAGGACTAAGGTGTAACAACACTTCTTATGATATGATAGTAGCCTAAAAGTTATTCCAAGTCATACCTTGCACTTGTGAACCTTGAAGTGTCTATCATGTCATTTTAGGTGGTTGAGAAATGGAATGGCCTTAAATTAAATCATCTCTTTCTCTCCTGATAGTTAACTTGGGTTTTTTTTACATATTTTTAGAAATAAACAAAGCTTTACTCCTCAAATGATTTCTCTCAAATCGCTCAATGTCTATGATTCCTCTCCAAGGTGTTCAGTTGACTCAATCATCTTACTTCTAATAAGGCTTCTTGTGGGACTCAAGGTAAGGATCGACTTACTTTACATATGTTGCTAAGTCAAAAAATCAGATCCATAGAGAAATCAAATCGCACAACCTGATTAAGATGTTCATGTGTATGAATGGATGGATGAGTGAGTGTATGGATCATGTGTGGATGAAGTGTTCAGGTAGAAGAATAGATGGATGGACAAGAATACTTATTTCCACATGATAAACATCTCCACTTGATTTTTATTAAAAGAACATGGCTATCTTTTTTCT
>BCLG01003471.1:38401-52497 GCA_001602295.1 Zoysia matrella
TGTAGCATTTTGAACAAGCCTAGAATAAGCCTGTTAAGACAAAGTCACTCAATGCAGTAGAATTTTGAACTAGCCTAGAATAAATTCTTACTAAATACCATTGACTTCCCTAGCAGCGACACTAGAAATACTTTTGTTGGTGTTCGTTACATCATAACGAAGATGACATAAGTACTGGCTAATGGTAAATTCACAATAAATCAGATATGATTCTGAAAGCACATGGAATTACCATTGTAACATTTCACCCATGATTACTCTAAGGTATCGTATTTATCCCAAAGGAAGGCATATGCAGTATTTAGGTATAGAATAGTATTCTTAGGACTAATCAAGGTAGTACTTCTCATATTGAAATAACTAAGTCTAAATAGAGGTAAGCATATATGAACATAATAGTGGACACACACATCGGATCACTACTTTACTCTATTCTAAATACAAATGAGTGCTAGGCATATGAACAAGTTAAGCCAAGCTCCTATTGTATTCCCTAAATTAGTCTCGTAATTATACACATTATCTAGTATAAACATGTTTATTTTAAGATTTAACTCCAGAGGCACCCAGGCACTACCGAGGTGATGCCTTCTGACTTGGATTAATAAGCCAAAGTGCACCATCTTTAACAGGCCGTACGTCATACCCGAAGGTGAAAGATTTCAATGGACGCACAGGGATGTCACCAGCTGCTGCCTACCTCTACAGATTGTGGGGTATACCCGCATTCAATGAAGATGAATAACTCGGACACCATATCCATATTATCCAACTATACTTTAATCCTCCTATAGACAGCAAGATCTAGGATTAAAGCATATTGATGTCACATTGAACCGATGCTATGGCATAGACAACTAAAGATGCATTTACTATATAACCTTCACCCCTTGGAAGTTGTACTTTGATGGATCAGTTTGCAAAGAGGGTCAATGTATTGGTGTGACATTGATTTCTCCTCATAATGTGCATTTTGAGTTTTCAAACCGATTAGAATATAATTGCACCAATAATCTAGCCGAATACGAAGCATTGCTGTTCGGCTTGGAGATGTTAAAATCCATGGGGGTGAAACATGTAGAAGCTTTTGGTGATTCGCTGTTAATAATACAACAAGTTGCCAAAAATTTTCAATGTTTAGATGGATCACTGAATGCTATTTTAGACAAGTGCCTAGATGTGGTCAAAAGAATGGACAAGTTTCGCATATATCATGTTACTAGGCTAAAAAACAGTAGAGCCAATGATTTAGCGCAACAAGCATCAGGTTACAATATTAGCAAAGGAAAATTCTCTATTATTAAGAAACTGATGTATGAGGTGCTAGAATTGGAATATTCGGCTATTAGCAAGACAAATAATGACACTGTCGAATCATTAGATTGGATGTCTCCCATAATTTTATACATTCGCGATCCAGCACAAAGGGTAGAATAAAAAGTTTGGCACATAGCTTTCAAATATACTTTGATTGACGGCTATTTGTATCGCCGAACGGGAGACGATTTGCTTTTAAAGTGTCTAGGTGACAAGTAAGCCAAAGTGGCTATGGGGGGAGTTCATGAAGGTATTTCTGGTACGCACCAATCTACTCCTAAAATGAAGTAGCTATTGAGAAGAGCTCGATTCTATTGGCCCACTATGATTGCCGATTGTTACCGTTACTACAAAGGGTGTGAAGAGTACCAAAGATTCAGCAATATTCAATTAGCACCCGCTGCCATGATAAATCCCATCATTAAGCCTTGGCCATTCCGTTGTTGGGGCTGGATTTCGTAGGACAAATACATCCTCTGTCTTCGAAAGGACTCCGATTCATGTTAGTAGCAATGGATTATTTTACCAAGTGGACCGAAGCTGTTACCCTTAAGAACATGACACATAAAGAGGTAATTGAGTTCATTACTAACCATATTATTCATAGATTCGACATACCGCAAACTTTGACCACGGATCAAAGTACATCATTTACATCAGGTCATGTTCGTGAGTTTACCGAATCCTATGGGATTAAGTTGCTCAATTCTTCTCCATCTTACGCTCAGGCCAGTGGTCAGGCCGAGTCTAGTAATAAGACATTGATTAAGCTCATTAAAAAAAGATAGAGGACCACCCCAAGAGGTGGTATGAAGTCTTATCAGAGGCTTTATGGGCTCATCGGATATCTAGGCATGGGTGACTAAGGTAACCCCTTTTGAGCTTGTGTATGGACAAGAGGCCGTTTTACCTGTCGAGGTAAATTTAGGAGCTCTAAGATTAGCTAAACAGAATGAGTTATCCACCGATGAGTATGGGGCATTGACGTTACATAATATTGATGAGGTAACGGATAAGCGCTTGAATGCCTTAAAGAAAATTGAAAAAGACAAAACACAAGTTGCTAGAGCCTACAATAAGAAAGTGAAGGTCAAAACTTTTCAAATAGACGAATTAGTTTAGAAAATAATTATGCCCGTTGGTTCAAGAAGCAACAAGTTCGGGAAGTGGTCCCCTAGTCTGAAAGGACCAATAAAGAATAACAGGAGTCATAATCGAAAATGCATACATGGTAGAAGACTTGCGAGGAGTATGGTTGCCTAAAGCTCTCAATGGTCGGTACATGAAAACATATCACCCGAGCATATGGCAAAACGCTTAAAAGGGAATTAGTCGATATGATGAATATTGTTGCTAAAAACTCGTAATATGGCCGATGAGTCAAAGAACCATCGCCCTTAAGTATTTTGGGTACTTATAATGCTTTGTGGTGCAGGAACTTCACCAAAAAGCAGGGGGCATATGTTGACACCCAAAATTTGACGCCAGCGGAGTGTCCAGCACAGTGCCAGAGTATCCGGTAAGCTCTCTCGAGTTTGGGCTTTTTGCCCATCGGACTGTCTAATGCATTACCGGACTGTCCGGCAAGCCCTCTCGAGTTGGTGCTCTTTGTCCACCGTAGTGTCTGGCAAGTTGTCAGACTATCCGGCAAGCCCTCTCGGGTTCGGTGGTTTTGCCCACCGGACCATCCAGCGTAATGCCGGACTGTCCAGCAAGCCTTTTTGGGTTCCGGAGTTTTATGCGACGAACTGAGTGTCTGGTGATCAGAGTGTCCGACAAGGTTCCGAACTGTCTGGTGAAGTTGGTTTCGGTTGTTTTAGAAACAAATTACATTCCTAAATTGTAGGATCTGAAATCTCTCGGGGTATCCCAATCATCTCTATCAACTTGTCTTTATGTTTTTTACCTCTTCAAACCCTAATCTCCTTACTCGACCTCAATTTCGTTCTTCTCTCGACTCGGCGACGTGTGAATGCGATCCGGCTAACTTGCCTGAGCCCAAATCAACCCTAAAAAGATCCTCCTCCGACAGAGTCCCTCTCGAGGTGGGTTTTCTAAGTGCTCGTGGTGATTTTCGTCAAGGTGACATCGACGTTCCACACATGGACATGCGTGTGGTGTGCTGTCCCAAACCCGTTTTCGGTGTCTAACACACCCCCAACTTGTTTGCTCCTCAAAAATCCCCCAACTTGTTTGCTCCTCAAAAACCCCCCAACCTAGCTACATCTGTATAATTTTGGAATATGTCTAAATGACCCCCCTCAACTACGAAGATGGGTGAACTTTACCTCCCAACCTTTAAAAACCAATACTTAACCCCTAAACTATTGAAAACATTCTAAATTACCCCACAAGCAGTTTCAAATGCGATTTTACTGTTCATAGTTCCACATATCAGTATAGAGTAGGTCTATTTCACCCCTATAACTATCAATAGTGGTCTAATTCACCGCCTAAATTTTAATTAAAATTAGACTTTTAACAATCCAAAGTATTGAAAAATGTCTAAATAACCCTCTGAAATATTTCAAACACGCCAAAGAGCGTCTGCATGGAGATCAAGCAGGAGTGGAGTTGGGTTCATGGGTCGTGAGATTGGGTGCCCCCCGTCCATTTTTTCTCTATGGAGCGCCGCCACTCTCTCTTGCTTCTATTTTTTCTCTCTGGATGGGCCGCTCTCTCCCAATCCCACACACAACTCACGGACATGTTCTTCTCCTGCTTGATCTCCATGCAAGCACTCCTCAATGCATCTCAAATATTTTATATGGTTATCTAAGACAGTTTTCAATATTTTGAAAGGTTAAAAGTCTGATTTTTAAAATTTGAAGGTGAATTAAACCTGCTCTAACTGATATGTGAGATTATAAATAGTAAAATCACTTTTGAAACTGTCTAAAAATAACTTAAACAGTTTTTAATAGTTTAAGAGTTAAATATCCGATTTTAAAAGTTGAAGGGTGAAGTCCACTCTCTCTAGTTGAGGGAGTCCTCTATATTTATTCTATAAATTTTTAGGCTTCTTAATGCTCTCTCGATCAACAGAAACCGACGGGGCAGCCATGTGGCTTTACCTGCAATTGATGCCCTCAGCCTACTAGGACTTGCGCGGTTCATCAAGACTAGAAATGCAAGTGGATACTCAATCCGCATTCATAGTGAAGCCTCTAATTTATTTTATTTTACAAATATACAAGGTAAAAGGGAAGTTAGTTCTTTTTAACAAGTTTTGAGCCGATATATCGACGCAAACTAGAAAATATATATCCCTAATTAGGACCGACAGAGCGTCATTCCCAAAATAGCATCGCACACATCAAGTCAACCTATAAAAACGTAAATAAGTATTAATAATTTTTTTTAATATTAATAAATTTTTTTAATATTAATAATTTTTTTTAATATAAACATTGGTAAACGTCGTTTATCTCATCTCTCCCGTCCCTTTTGATGCTGCCCTTTTCATCTATTATTATTTGGTGTCACGCCTTATCTCTTCTCTCGCGTCGGCCAACCTCGAGCCCGACCAACCAAAACTCCGCCTCTAGCACCGCCGGCCAGATCGCGACGAACTACCCCCGCTCCTCGAAATTGGCTCTGGAACCACACTTCATAGGCTCATAGCGACCCCTCCCTGTCTCGTCGCCGGGGCGAGGAAAGACAGAGGGGCGCGCGACAGCGACTGGGGCGGGCAGCGGCATCTTATCCTCCCCCACCGAGAGCCGTTCCTTGAATCACAGACCCAAAGGCTTCTCCGTCTCACGATGCCGGCGGCCGTAGCCAGCGGCGAGTCGGCTGGCGAGCTGCTGCTCCGCGCGGCGGCGAGTCGGCTGGCGAGCTGCTCCATGGATTAATCACCAGCACAGGCAGCAGCACACTGATAGAAGTTTGAGTACACTGCGATACACGATCTCAGGGGAAGGGAGACCGGAAATCAGCAAGAAGGGAATTGGATTGGAAGAGAGTGCAGCAGGGATTGAAGAGATAGAGTCCTGGAGCTAGGGAATGGGAGGAGACGTGAGGAGGAAGATGAACAGAGGAAGGGGATAAGCGAATAGCTTTCTGTTGAGTTTTTGTTCGATGTCTTCTCTCGCCACCAGTGTGCCTTTTATCCCACCGTAGTAGTTGCTTCCCATTGATCCTGGCCCAAGGCCCAGAAGACAGGTGGCCCATACAACATATTACCTGACATTCCCCTTCCTTTAAATGCAGCTTGTCCCCAAGCTGCAGATATTGGAGACTGATAGAGATCCGAATAAGCAAACCAACTCTGCTGAAAGTCACTTCCATGTCACCACAGTCCAGCAGACCAGTGTTGCACGATCCTTGATTTGTTCACCGTGAGAAAATAACAGTCACCCATGTTGGAGGACAAAATCTGAATTCTGAAACAATGTTTCTTGTTAAATCTCATAAGTTGATAATTGCTTAAAGATACCTGCTCACAGTTAGTGGGCAGGACAAGCAGGGATATTTGTCCACTAGGATATCCAATCCGAAGAATACTTACAATTAGTGAATCATGCTTTGCAAAAGAAACAGCTACAGGACCACCATCCAAAAGAACCAAAACCATGGGTTCGTAGTTACATGAGTAACTACAGGGGAGGTCCATCTGCTTGTATGGAAGGAAAAAAACACACTGATCACAGTCCTCAGCCTCTTCTGTCCAGATTAAGCCAACCACTAGAACAATAAAATCAACAGTTCTAGCTGTTTCGACAGCTTTACCAAATCTAGCCGCAAAGCTGCAGGGAACATTAACAGGATGATCTACTACTCTGTAAACTATAATGGATGTGCTAGCATTATCAGAAAGCTTCAAGTGACCATAATTGTGCCCCATAGCATCACACAAGCCAATTGTTCTACCCCACGAGAAACTCACATGACTGTTCAGCCAATCATCAAGACTGTAAAACTCCCGGACATCATGCTTTAGCTGTTTCCACTGCATTCTATTGTGTGTAGGGCTGATAGGAACAACAAGGAAAGATGGGCTCAAGTGAGAGATTTTAATATGGCCAGCAAGCAAAGCTTCAATGCTATTTTTACTAGAAAACATCATTTGCTTCAAACAACACATGAGCTGGAATTCCTTCTTAGTGACTTGAGAGGATAGTATTGTTGACGTTAAAGGCACTTCCAGAAAAACACTTATCGTGGACAATAGTAAATTGGACCTCATGTTAGCTTCAGAACAACAAAAGGATGGCCATGGCATCGGCCGCAAAACAAATGAACTCCATTCCCTACTAGGTAGCAGCCAAGAAGCATCCCATAGCAAAAACACATGCGCTGCACTGCCATTGAACAAGGACCAGAATAGCATCTGTAGTGTTGCTGTGTCATTCATGACATGCTCACTAAACCATGGTGATGCCTCAAGTAGAAACCCAACACTCAGTTGTGTTTGCTTGAACCATAATCCAACTGTTTTAGTGCAAAATATCCATGGAGGCTTAGGCAATTTATAGTGTTGTCTGTCTTTCCAAGTGGCAAAATCAAGCATATAACCGGAACCATGGCTCACAAACTCATCACCATCCAGAGAAAGAATAAGACTGCCAGTAATTACCTTGTTGCTGCTGGATGTCAAGGAAGTGACCATGAAGGCACTCAATCCATTAGAGAAGACACTGTTGGATGTCAAGGCAGCACGCTGCAGGCTTGTCATGGTGCTCATAGAATGTGGATTTGATGTCAAACCCCCTGTGTGGGTCGCTGCAGCCGCCACATCATCAAAGGCACCGTCCGAGCATTTCGTCGAACACGTGTCGAGCACGCTGCTGCTGAAACTGTGGGGCTCGATGGCGATGGTAGAGAGCGTAGCAGGAGGTACCAGCTTGAGGGCGAGCTCCTTGGTGCCGGTGCCAGTCGAGGACTTGACAAGGGCATCATCGGACCCCATATCGACGTTGGCGCATATTGTCGAACACTTGGCGGGCGCACTGCAATTGATGTTGCTGGGGTGGAAATCACCTATACAATATTCCTGGGCATCTCTGGGAGGCCGCCTTCATTCACTTATAAGAAGTATTTGAGTACCTGTACAACGCTTACTTCTACAATGTTGGATGGATAGAAGACATCCGAGAAGTCATTAATTTCCTACATCACAAATATCCAAAGACTCCATTATTCTGCATTGGTACAAGCATAGGTGCCAATATTCTGGTACACTCCTTTCACCTTGTTGTAATCCATATTTTCACGGCTTCGCTTGTTTGAGGACCTGATAATGTCAGTCTGCAATTTTCTTCTACAGACATTTCCGATGAGACGGCCGTTTGCTCGCTGCGTTTGGCGCGCTCACAGATGAGACGGCCAAGTGGGAGAAGATCACCTACGCCGAAATCGTGACCTGCACCCTCCTTGCAGCGTACAACCTCTCCAAGGGCCACCCCCATTTCGAGGAGCCTCTGGTTAGATCTTCTCTCTCAGGTTTATTTCAATCTGGATAGATGTGGATCGAGTCTGATGCGTAGATCTGTGCCGGTGCAGGTGTACCCGTACCTGCACATCCGCAACAAGGAGTTCCCCTGGGGTATGGATTGTCTGCCTCTATCAGACTATCACGTATCCATCTTCCTACTTGTATTATATGACAGGTTTTTTCATTGGTGATGGTGCAGGTGTTGCTAAGGGTCCAACATTTGCTATATTAATCTGGATGGCAGCAAGGAAGGCATTAGTCGATGCTATCGACTTGGATTATCCAAAACTCAAGTCCAACATACAATATGATTCTCCTGGGGAAGCTTCTGAATATGTTCAGAAGTACTTGGAGTATCTACTTGTTTCTTGAGCAATCCTTGTGTTTTCGGTCTGAAAAAAAATGTGCTCGGACCTGTTTGCCTATTACATATATTTTTGGTAATCTTGATCCATATATATTGCTGTTATAGAATATCTTTTCCTCTAAGAGGTTGCTCATACAAGGGAATATCCCGAATCAGAGGGGATTGTGTCGTTTTGTCTCACAGAAGAAGGGCATTCAATGTGTCAATTAATAACTGTATTAATTTTCAAAGCTTTATTTTTCTCTCGGACACGCATGCATATCTTTTCCAAAGCTTTATTCTCACAAATTTACATTGTGTTAAGAGTTTACATGCTAATGATCAATTTTCAATAAATGTTTCCTGTATTGCAGACAAGCAAACTAAAAAAAAAAAGATTAGTTGCAAGTAAGTTTGTATATTTTCCGTATTGCAGCAACCACTAAGACAAAGGTAAGTTTCTGAAGTTTACATCTAGATAAAAATGGGAAATCTGTACAGTGCACTGAAACCTTTTTTTTTCTCATGCAATTTTAGAATCTATCTCAAAAAAAAGAAGAATTATTAAATGGAAAATGGGATATCATCCCAACTCCAGGAAAGTGTCACTCTGCATCCTCTTTATAGATCCAGATTACAAGTCTAAAGGTGATTTATTCCAGTATCCAACGGTGGCCATCCTGGCGGTTCCCACTTCATGATATTTAGTCGTCTCGAGAACATATCAGGTTATATTTCATTATCATTATTGTATCCTACGGCAAGCAACAATGCATCTATCCCTTCATCCCTGAGTGCACCTATCTGTTGTGTGGACAATACCTTCTACTATTCATTGGAGTTACCAAGTTTTCAATACTGAAATACGGCTTCCATGTTGAAATGCTTCAGCAACCTCTTTTTCTGTTTTTAGTGTGGTTATCATTAATTCCTTATAATATGAATGCTTAATTTGATAATTTCTCATTTTTTTACAGAATAGTTTGTCATCTCAAAGTTGCAATTATACCGAGAACAAGCAGAAGTAATGTTGCTGCCAGGGCCCATGGCAGAGAACGCGAGGACCAAAACAAGGTAAAGTGATGGCTTGTCAGTACACCATTTTTCACTTATGTAACGAATGCATCGTTTCACTATTCTCTGTAGCTGTGTGGTCACCTTGTCTGAATTACAGTAAAAGTGTAGCCTGTTACTGTTCATTTCATTGGGTTGCATATTGATCTATACTAGTTCGACGCCCATGCTTCACCACGGAACCCCTTCGCCGATCCACCCGCCTCCCTCTCATCTCAACCCCTACCCCTGATCCCTCCGCCGGGCTCCTTCTCTGACCTGTGGTCCCATGTGCCTCCAGCAGCGCTGCAATAGCTGCAGCATTTAGCTTCAATAATCATATTCCCGTGCGCTGTCACGTATAAACAAAATCAAATTGAAACAATTAAGTTTCCTAACAGGAATAACATGTGCTTAAACAAAATAACCTTTGACAAGATAAATGAAGAAGACTGCATTTTATTAAATAAAAAAGAGGATAATTTTTTTTAAAAAAAACCTCATATCATCAAGTCCTACCAAACTTTAAGAAACTACATACCTAATAATTTCAGGACCTAGAGGCATCTGATTACTATTTAAAACAAAAGGAAAAGGTTCATTTTTCACACGAACAGAAAAATGGAGGAATTCGCAATACCAACAACGCCAACTCACTCTTTCAAAAAGATAGAGAAGTATAGATAGTAGTTATTGGGTAAAAGTTCATATCCTGGACATCACAACTATCATGTTCATAATTAGAATCATGGTTCTTCAAGGTCATTTCATAAGTGGCCAAAACTTTCCGATAGTAGAAGTTGGTGACTTGATATGAGCCTGCCATCTTTCTTTTTATGTTCTTTGAGATCTCCTTCAGACCTAAACCAGCAAAACAATATTTTATCTGAATAATTCAATGTCTATTCTGGCAGAGTGAAATGAAAAAGGTTTAGGAAAGTATAACTAATCATCATAGAAAAATCAGGATTCAACTTCTTAAAAAGATTCGAGTCGAAGATATGACGGAACTGCAGCTGATTCAAACTCCATATCAACCGCCAAAGCATCTAGCTCTGCAATGTAAAGAAAGGAAAAAAAAAAGGACAGCAAACATCCATAGAGTATGCAATAACCATCATCAAATGGACTCAGAAGAAAATAGTTTGAGAAAAAGTGCCAATGCATAGGCATCAATCTATGCTATCATTTGAAATCACTGCAAATAACAATACTGCCAAGTGATGGCCAAAATAAAAATTTAAGCTTGCCTTTTATAAATTACAATGATAGCAGATATATAAGGTGAATCTGAATTCTGAATTAATCAAAAGGCACATTGTGAGAATATTCTCAAACAATCTGCTATCACTGCACAACACCATACTTCATGAGTCAGCATATACTTCTGTAGTCCAAGGTTGTGACTGCTATACAATTAATTGATTATTCTATTTTTTTCTTGGAAAAATTGCCTTGAAGTCACAGTAATCTCAAGATATGTACCATTTTACCATCTGTTCAAATAAAATTTCTTTTTTAATTACAGAAGAAACAGAAAATGCAAGCTGGAACAGTGCAACATAGAGATTCAGGACAGGATAAATTGGATGACAATAGTGACCAGCCCAAAGCAGGGATTTTTTTTTTTGTTGCAGAGCCTTGCATTCTTGTTAGCATTGATTTTGTAAAGGAGTTCGATTTGAATCTCTGGTTCAAAGACTAAAACCGTGAATGGATTCCCATGTCTCACAGATTGAAAGGGTGTTGAAATTACCTGGCCCAAGACATATTAGCAAGGGAAGGTAATAAGAAATTCGTACTTGATTTTTCAGTTGACCCCCGATACGGATCGAGGCATCAAGCCATCCTGCTAATACAACCTACATGCATGCCAGCTATGAAAAGAAAGAGGAAGGTTCGCTGGAGTATTGGGAAGGAGCTCAGGTCTCACATGAAGGAGGCGGCAGCAGCCTTGTGCGCCATTCTTGTGACCTTGCTTGAGTAGTCGCCCTTGAGAGGAGCGGGAGGATTTAGCTAGGGCTCTGGAGGAGGTGTTTTGGAACTCAACAGTGAAACCCTAACTCAAGCCTCAGCAAACAAAAACAGATCAGGTGAAAATCGAGCGCGGATGAGAGAGAGAGAGGTCACCTAGTTGAGTGCCATGAAAAAGGGTCCCTCGACAGACATAAATAGTCGTCTCATCGCTTAGCTTTTTCAAATTTAATATAAATTTTAACTATGATTATATTTAATTTTTTGTAAATTTTATATATTATAATTTGTTTTATTATTAAAGTTATTTAATCACAACTTAAAATTTTACATATTTCAATTAATTTTTTATATAAGTTAAATAGTTAAAAATGATATGAAAAATTAACAGTAAACAATAATAATTTAAAAACAAAAAGAGTATATATTAGCACACATAGATAATGACATAGATATAAAAAATTAACTCTAATTGTTTTGTTAAATTAAATTTACTTTTGCTATAGATTCAATAGAACTATTCTAAAAGATATAGTAAAAGAAGTTTTTATAAATTTATTCTACTTCTATATCTTACAAGTATATGCTATAATTAAAAATCTTTATATATAATAAAAATATATATTTAGATAACTTAAATTGTTTTATCTTTTAAAATACTCTTTGATTACTATGTGAAATAAGATTCAATCTTTTTCCGCTTACAACTCCGGTCTAAAAAAATAAATAGTAGCTTTGAACGTAATGTTTTAGTTAAACATTAGCAATATAAATTAAAAATAATTTTAAATTTATTAAGTTACAAACTTGGTAATAATTTGTTTTAAAAATACTTTCTTAAAAGTGTACCAATGCTATTTTCTATTAAATATTTTATAGATAACAAGGTTCACATTTATACTTTGAAAACCATGTCGACAACTTTTTTTTGAAACCGGAGTATATCTTTATAAAACTTTATCATCCATGTTAAAACATCTATATTTCTATTTGTTAAATAATAAATTTAAAATGTATTGTTTTAACTAAAAATATACAATAAATACATACACAAAAAATACAGCAATTGTCGCGCAGATTTTGTATGTATCCGCTAGAGGCGTGGCGGGGTACTGAGTCGATCTCGGAGAAGGTTAGTGTGAGGGGGGCTCACCGGAGACAGCCACGCGGCAGGTGGCAACTTCCAACACGGAGACAGAGGCTACGACAAGGTCGGTGAGGAGAGCATCCATGCTGGCAGCGGCAGGCAGGGGCGATGGTGGCGGTCGAGCTTGGTGCGGGGCGAGCGCAGAGTGACGAACACGGCACGGAAGGCACGGGTATGGGTGGACCCACCTGTCGGCGCGCGGAGGCATGGGAACTTCGTGGATCGACAGATCACCGTTGAATGCCAATCTAACGGTCCAAATCTGTCGGAGGCAGAAAGGCAAGCCTCACCAGATTGGATTTTTAAAGTAATCTTTATGTATTTAAACCAGCGCGGTTTCACCGCTCCACATTGTGCCACGTAGTTAACTTTTTAGCCGTTCGATGAAATCAAACATCAATCGCCACCGTCCATCCCCGCTCCGCCCCACAACGACGAGCCCTGTCGCCGCCCCTGCCCCAGCGGCAGCAACCCCACCCCCAAATTAACCTCCCCGGCGCCGGCCTGCACCTCTTCTCCGCCGATGGGCGGCCAACCCTACGGAGCTGCGGCCCCAAGAGACGATGAGTAGAAGGGAGCACGGCATTCTCGACCGTGAGTAGCAGCTGCACGGTGGCCGCCGGTCACTACAGCTAGGTGAAGGGGCCTTCTCTGCTAGTGCGACCTTGCTCCCGCTTGGCCAGCATCCTCTCCTTTGTCGACAAGGACCAGCTCGAGTCAGAATTCTCCGTCCTCATGCACAACAAGTTCCGCCCTTGGCTCCTTGCTCTGTTTTCTAAGTTTGCAAATCCAACGGTTGTTAGCCTGCTCGATCTAAATATCCTAGATCTGGTAATACCTAGTGGACTAGAAGCTATGGATTTCTAGGGGTGTTTAAAGGCTGTTTAATAGTATACCATCTCTAAGATTAGTTGTTAGGTTGTCTGACGCCATTACCATATTGCAAGCGCCATAGCAATATTCAGCAGGATAAACCTTGGGACTAATACTTTTCAACACGATGTACCCTGGACCAATGTTGTTGCCACCGTGCGGACCTCATATGTTTTGATGTGTCAAAATTGGCTGTGATTGTAGGTATCTTTTATGTCTGTACATTGCAGATTGATTATGGGAACAAGCTCATGATACTTCAATTTGTATCATTAGAGAAACTTGGATCTAAATAGTTTTTTTTCCTTATAGTACTAATCTTGCTTGTAAAACAGGTCCTCAATCAGAATAAAACCTCTGCCATGTCGGTTGTGCTCTTAAATGTGTTCCAGAACTTTGGTCTTAACAGGATTGATGTAGCTGTTGTACTGAAATATTTAGGGAACTTTGCTGTTTCATTTTTGAGAAGCACCTTGGAGTGTTTGTAAGTCCATGCTTAACCTGCATTTATAAGCTGAGTTCCTGATTTAATTGGTTCGTTTAACTGAACTGAGCACTTATTTCTCAACAACAATGCTATTACTGGTCAATACTAGCTGGCTAATTTCAGACATTCCAATAATCACGAGGTTGTTCTTATGATGCACGTGGCTTACTCAACATAGAAATTTACAGTGTCATTTTATTCTTATTTATATAATTTATACTGTTGTTTGGTATTTATAATTATCGGATTTGAGTGGCAATTACATTACACTTAGTATATTGTGACAAAGAGCTCAAGAGTTACAGTCAAATAATTATTCAGTGTTCCTTTTGTTGATATTTATTATTTAGTGATGTTCATATTCTATTGTTCAGGATTTGCTAATAAAATTTTCCTGAAATTTTTCTTGCACTCACACATGCTTTTGCAATTTTTGTCCTCTCTTCCTCTATGTTGTCATAGA
>BCLG01003472.1:5673-33479 GCA_001602295.1 Zoysia matrella
GGCCGCTGGCCTGGCCGGTGTCGCGTCAAGCTCCGAGTCCACGGAGGATGCTCCGTTTCACGTGCCCCGTCGTCACAGGCGGGAGGAGTCGAGCGTTGAGCCCGAGTCCCCGTCGAAGAGGGCGAGGACGGAGGGGTCCGGAGGCGCCGCCGCAACCGCCGGAGAGGAAGAAGAGGACTTCTCGAGCATCGGTGATCCAGTGCCGGTTCGAAATGTGTCGCTGCCGACCCAGAGGTCGAAAGTGCAAGCCTGCGTCACAACTTAGATTATTGAAATTACCTTGTTATTTTCATGCTTAGCTTTTTATCGTTTGCTTCTCGTAGTCCGTCGACGCTGCTCGCCACCGTCCGGACTTTCGGAGGAAGTTCGGCGGGAGAAGGAGAGACCGCGGCCGAGGGGTCAGGGGGTTCCCAGACGCCTCCCTTGGTGCCGCCGCAACAGGATCCGCCGGCCAGCGAGTGGGCGTCCGTCGCGGCCATACTGCCACAGCTGCCGACTTAGGCATCACCTGTTGCCGAACCGGCGATCGAGCCGCCGCTGCAGCCACCGCAGGACTCGTCGACCGCTGGGTCGCCGTCGCCACAAGGTTCTTCGGCTCGCCTAGTGGCGCTCGGAGTTATCTTGCTGTTGCCGCCGCCCCCGCCTCCCCCGAATGTTCCAGCCGACGGTGAAGAGGAAGCTACGGGGCGCGAAGATGACGTCCCGATCGAGGGTGTCGCCGCCGAGGACTCCGGGGCGCCAACTTCGTCCCCCGCTATCGGAGCGCGGGGGCTGCCTTCGCCCCTCCGTGACGCGGCGCTGGACGAGCAGATTTCGTCTCCCGGTGGTGGGGAGAGACAAGGATCGCCGCCATCGCCCGACACTGAAGAGACGAGGGAGCTGACCCCTCAAGGGACTGATGAAGGGCCCGGGGCGCTGACCCTGGCCTTCGGCGGTGGAACTTCTGAGGGGCGGGAGGACGTTCCGACGGGGGAGACAGCCGCCGAGGCCTGGCAGTACTTCGAGGGCCGGGTCAACGAGGTGAACCGGCTCATGACCGATGCCCTCGCCGACCTCAACAACGCGGCGGGTGCCCTGACCGAGTGTCGGGACGTCTTCTGGGATCCCCAAGCCCTGCAGTGTCGGGTAAGTCGCGGTTTCTAAGCTTTATTTACGAACCTTTGTTAGTCTCGATGTTGAGTCGTGCTTCTCGCAGGGGATCCTGCGCCAGATCGTGAGTCAAGCCCCTCCTGGCTTCGTCCCCATAGCTGAGGTCGACGCCCTGCGCGAGGAGTTGAGGAAAGCTCGGGCCGGCCGCGACGTCTCGAAGAGGGATGCCATCCAACTTCGCCAGCAGCTTAAGTCTGCACGGGATGCCGGCCGGGCTTCGTTCGAGGAGGTGCAGGAGGTCCGGAAGGAGATCGCCAAGGTGCGGGCGGAGAAGAAGGAGGTCTCCGTCGAGCTTGCCTCGGCCGTGCACATCGCCGCACGTAAGTTTCTCACCTTTTCCGACTTTGTCGTACTCTTGCGTTGCGGGGTGTGAGCCGATGGCGTTTGTTGTTGCAGAGCTTCACCAGCAGCTCGCCCGACAGTCCTCGGAGATTTGGACCCTCCAGGATCAGAAGCTCACTGCCGAGGGGACCCTCGGTGCCGCTGAAGCCGCTCGTGTGGCCGTCGAGTTGGAGGCCGCGAAGGTCTCGAAGGATCTGGCGAAGCTGCAGCAGGCGTCTGCCGATGCCCTCCTGAGCGCTCGGGAGAATCGAAGGCGGAGATCACCCAGCTTCGTCGGGAACTCAGTGTTGTCGAGGTTGAAACCGAAGCCGTCAGGAAAGATCGCGACGGTAAGTGTTGCTTACCCTGTTAGCCATTTTCTTTGCATTGGTTCTTATCGATGCTTGTTATAGGCATGGCCGGTTAGCTCAAGGTGCTCCAGGGAGGTGCTCACGCTTTGCTCCGTCAGGTTTTCTCCGGTGTGTGCGAGGAGACGGTCACGACAGGGCATGCGAACCGGGTGCTGCGGCAAATGCCGGGGCTCATCGGCTTCGCGCTGAAGGGAGCACTGGAGGATGGAGCCCTGCTGACCCTGGCGCGGACTTGTTCCCACTATCCCGATGCCGACCTGGCGCGCATCTCCGAGGGTTTTGCTGCCGAGACCTCGGACGAACATATCCAGGAGCTGCAGCGGGATGTGCAGGCCAGGGCTCGGGAGCTTGCTGAAGACTTAGAGAGGGATGGGTTCCTGCGGGAGCGTTTCGGGCCACTCCCGGCGGCGCGTCGTAGTTAGGGCTTTGTTGTATCTTCTGCATTGTACTTATAGTTTGTAAATAATCAGACAAAGTTTCTGACCCTTTTGTGTTTGCTCGAACCTTGCGCATTTACTTTTTTAGTTTCGTTGGGCGTTGTCCGAGTGACTGGGTCGGATATAGCTCGTAGGGTCGAGTGTTCGAACTCGATGCACCCGTAGAGCGTCTCCAACTCTTGGTCATCGATCGTTAACTGCGAGGAAAACTTAAACGAAAACGCTTTTGGTTACTTAACACATCTGGGGGTCATCCGCGAAGCTTGGCGCGGGTCGGGGGTCGGGCCCCGAGGAAACGAGAAGAGGCATCGAGCCTTAGAAGAATGAAAACGAGGCACGAGGCCTAAAGCGAAAAGCCAAGGGGTCGACGTTCCGACCCTCGGGTGGGGACACTGAGACTAGCCCCCGGGCGGTGAAGGGCGACCGAGTTGGCTGTGCTTCACTGCCCAAAACGGTAAGAGACACGAAAATGTGCACAAAAACTTAGCTGATTTTATTATGCGTAGAATCGACGCAGGTTCTCGATGTTACAGGCATAGGCTAGCTCCCTGCCGCCCTCTGTCGCCAGCTTGTAAGCGTCGGGTATGAGGACTCGTTTGATTACATACGGCCCTTCTCAGGGGGAGACAACTTGTGGTGGTCGGTCTTGTCTTGGGCTCTCTTGCGGACGAGGTCGTCGACGTTGAAGGCCCGACCCTTGACGCGTAGTCGTCGTAGGCCTTGCTGATATTTGGCCGGCCGCAGAATGGCAACATCTCGCGCTTCGTCCAGCAGGTCCAGGGCGTCCTGTCAGGCTGCTTCGGACCTTCCTTCGTCGTAGGCTCGGACCCTTGGAGAATCGTAATCGAGGTTGGTTGGCAGTATGGCCTCAGCTCCGAACGTTATGAAGAAGGGAGCAAACCTCGTAGTCCTATTGGGGGTCGTTCGTAAACCCCATAGCATGGACGGGAGCTCCTTGACCCTTCGCCCGGCCGCCTTTTCGACGAAGTCGTAGATCCGAGGCTTCAAACCTTGGAGCATCATCCCATTGGCGCGCTCGATCTAATCGTTGGTCCTCGGGTGGGCCACGGAGGCGAAGTCGAGCCGGATTTGGTACTCCTCAGAATTCCCGAAACACGTGCCCGGTAAATTGCGTACCATTGTTGGTGACGATGGAATGTGGGACCCCGAACCGGCAGATGTCGTGGATGAACTCGATGGCTCGGCCGGAACTAATGCTGGGCACTGGCTTCGCCTTGATCTATTTGGTGAACTTGTCGACGACGACGAAAAGGTGGGTGAAGCCACGGGGCGCTTTTCGGAAAGGCAGGAGGATGTCGAGCTCACAGACTGCAAAAGGCCAGGTGATCGAGATCATCTAGAGGTCTTGAGCCGGCAGATGTGTTTGCCGGGCATAGAACTGGCAACCCTTGCATGTGCGAACGAGCTTCTCGGCGTAGGAAACCGTAGTGGGCCAGTAGAATCCTTGGCTGAAAACCTTCCCGACCAAGGTACTTGGGGCGGCATGGTGGCCGTAGATGCCCGAGTGGATGTCATCGAGTAGATGTAGACCCTCGACCTGAGGGACGCAGCGTTGGATAACGCCGCTAGGGCTTCGCTTGTAGAGCTCGTCGTTGATGAGGACGTAGGCTTTGGCTCGGCGTCAGATCCGCTGGGCTTCATTGGTGTCAGCCGGGAGAGTACTGTCTTGGAGGAAAGCAAAAATGTCTCAGAACCAGTCGGGGATGATGGCCATGATCTCCACATCGAGAGCCGAAGCTTGCTTGCCGATTGCCGACTCGACCTTGGGGTTGGCAGTATCGTCTTTGAGCCTGATGGTCGGCCTGGATAGGACCTCGAGGAAAACACTTTCGGGGACCGGATCTCGTCCCGAGGCCATCCGAGCCAGGGCGTTGGCTGCTTTGTTGTCGCGATGTAGAACATGATGAAGTTCGAATCCATCAAACTTGTCTTCGAGCTTGCGAACCTCCTGACAGTAGGCTTCTATCTTTGGGTCTCGGCAACTTGACATCTTCATGACTTGATTAACGACGAGCTCGGAGTCGCCCTTGACAGGTCGTCGGACGTCGAGGACGATGGCCATCCGGAGAACATGCAGCAAGGCCTCGTACTCGGCGGCATTGTTGGAGGCGGGGAAATGAATTTGCAGGACGTATTGAAATTTGTCTCCTTTCGAGGAGATCAACACGACGCCAGCCCCCGAGCCCTTCAACCGACAGGAGCCGTTGAAGAACATCGTCTAGTGCTCGAAGTCAGAGGGGGTCGGCGGTTCCTGAGCCTCGGTCCACTCGGCGATGAAGTCGGTGAGGGTTTGGGACTTGATGGCTTGTCGAGGCACGTAGGTGATATCGTGGTCCACGAGCTCCATGGCCTATGTGGCGATGCGCCCAACCACGTCTTTGTCGTTGATCTCTCCCAGCGGAAAGCTCGTGACCACCTGGATGGAGCAGCTGTCGAAGTAGTGGTGGAGCTTGCGGCTGGTGATGAGCACGGTGTAGAGTAGCTTCTCCACTTGAGTGTACCGAATCTTGGCGTCGGCCAACACCTCGCTGATAAAGTAGACGGGTCGTTGGAGCTTTAAAGCCCGACCCTCCTTCGCCCGCTTGACGACGAGGACGGTGCTCACGACCTTCGTAGTTGCAGAAATATATAGAAGCAGTGGCTCACCGAGGGTTGGGGAGGTCAGGACCGGCGGGGTCGACAGCAGGGTCTTGAGTTGCTCGAACGCTTTCTGAGCCTCGGCGGTCTAGGTGAAGTGGTCGAACTTTTGTAGGAATCGGTAGAAAGGCATGGTCTTCTCACCGAGTCGGGAGATGAAACGACTGAGCCCTGTCAGGCACCCAGTAACCTTCTGGACTCCTTTGACGTTGCTGATGGGCCCGAGGTTGCGGATGGCGTTGATCTTCTCGGGGTTGGCCTCGATGTCGCGCTCGGAGATGACGAACCCGAAGAGTTTGTCGGAGGGAACGTCGAAGACGCATTTCTCGGGGTTGAGTTTGATGCAGTACTTCCGGAGGTTGGCAAACGTTTCTTCTAAGTCTCGGATGAGGTCGGCAACTTGCAGGTCTTGATGACGATGTGGTCGACGTAGATCTCTAAGTTCACCCAGTTGGTCATAGAAGCACTTCTGCATGCAACGTTGATACGTGGCGTCGGTGTTATTGAGCCCGAATGTCATGGTGACGTAGCAGAACGAGCCGAATAGTGTGATGAAGGACATAGCCGGCTGGTCGGAGTCTCGCATAAAGATTTGATGGTACCCGGAGTACGCATGGAGAAAACTAAGGGTCTCGCAGCCGACGGTGGAGTCGACCACTTGATCTATGCGCGGCAAAGAAAACGGATCCTTCGGACAGGCCTTGTTGAGGCTCGTGTAGTCAACGCACATACTTCATTTCTCATTTTTTTTCTTTACCATTACAGGGTTGGCTAGCCACTCGGGGTGGTAGACCTCTTGGATAAACTTAGCGTCTAGCAGTTTGGTGATCTCTTCTCCAATGGCTCGACGCTTCTCGTCGTCGAAGCGTCGGAGTCGCTGCTTCACGGGCCGGAATCCGGGATTGATGTTGAGGGAATGCTCGATGACTTACTTCGGGATGCCGGTCATATCAGAGGGTGCCTAGGTGAAGACGTTCTGATTTCGGACAAGGAAGTCGACGATCGTGCTTTTCTATTCCCTGGAGAGCGCCGTTTCGATCCGGGCCTTCTTGGCTGGGTCGGTGTTGTCGATCACGATCTCCTTAGAGTTGTCGGCTGGCTCGAAATATGCTAGGGTTGCTGGCTTGGAGTCGAGGGTCGGGTCGGTCTTCTGGATTTCTTAAAGCTAGGCCGACCCGGCGAGGGCAACGGCCAGCTCGAAGCTCTCCTGTTTGCAGACGAGTGCGTGCTTGAAGCAGGACGACACCGTGATGACGCCCTTAGACCCCGGTATCTTCAGCTTAAGGTAGACGTAGTTAGTGACAGTCATGAACTTGACGTAGCAAGGCCTGCCGAGGATGACGTGGTAGGTGCCGGAGAAGTCGACCAGCTCGAAGATGAGCCACTCGGTCTTGAAGTTGTCGCGGTCCCCAAAAGTGACTGACAGTGTGATTTGGCCTTGGGGGATCGCGCTTCCTCCGAGGATGATGCCGTGGAACAGGGCGTGACTCGGGTGGAGGTCGGATACCGAGAGCTTCATGGCTTTAAATGTGTCGATGTAGAGGATGTTTAGGGTACTGCCTCCGTCCATGAAGACCTTGGTCAAGCGTGTGGTGCCGATGATTGGATCGAGCACCAGAGGCAGGCGACCCGGCTGGAGCACGTGGTCGGGATGATCGGACCTGTCGAAGGTGATCGGGGCCTCCGACCACTTGAGGTAGGTGGGAACAGCGGGGTCGGCGATGTTGACCTCCTGCCAGGTTTGCTTCTATTAGCGTCGAGATTCGTAAGCCACCGGCCCACTGAAGATCATTAGGCAATACTCCGGCTCGGGGAAGACAGTGTTGGTGTCGCCCTCGGCCTCCTTGGCCGGGGGGTCGGGACGAGGAGTTTGGCGAGAGTTGGGCCGAAAGTTACCTTTGAAGAACTGCTTCATCAGGTGGCAGTCTCGAAGGCTGTGCTTGATGGGGGTCGAGTGGTTGGTGCAGAGCTTGTCGAGCAGCTTTTCGAAGTGGTTGTTGTGGTCAGCTAGCTTCCTCGCTTGGGGTCAGGGCTGTCGTTTGGTGACGCCCATGAACTCGTCGTCGCGCTGCTGGCTCTTCTTGGCCCTCTTGCTGCTCGAACCGCCCCCGGATCGGTCGTCCCTGCGGTCGGAGCGCCGGTCGGAACGGCTGTCGGTCTTGCGGTCGGGCTTGGACTTCTCCATCTCCTTGGCCCGATCTCGGTCGAAGTTGGCCTGAACAGCCTCCTCCCCGGTGGCGAAAGTGGTGGCGATGTCGAGAAGAGCGCGCGCCGTTCGAGAATTTTTACACCTTAGCTTGTGGACGAGCGCCTTGGAAGTTGTACCGCAGGTGAAGGCGCTGATGACGTCAGCGTCGCTCACGTCGGATAGCTCGTTCTGTTTTCGCGAAAAGCGCTGGATATAGTTCCAGAGCGATTCGCCCGACCTCTGCTTGCAGTTCTGGAGGTCTCATGAGTTACTTGGGCGGGTGTAGGTCCCTCGAAATTTGCCGACGAAGATTCGTCGGAGGTCGGACCAGTCGTGGATGCATCCCTCGGGAAGGTGCTCGAGCCACTCTCTGGCCGAGTCAGACAAGAAGAGTGGCAGATACTGGATAGCGAACAGGTCGTCCGCGCCTCGAGCTCTACAAGCAAGACGATAATCTTCGACCCAGTGGGTTGGGTTGGTCTTACCAGAGTATTTGACGACGTTGGTCGGAGCGCGGAACCTCTGAGGGAACTTGGCTCTTCAGAGCTGGGTACCGAACGCTCTGGGCCTGACTGTGTCAAGGCTGGGGCTTCGGAGGTGGTCGTAGCTGCACCGACTGTCGCGGCGGTCAGGGGTCCGCTCTCGTTTGGACTCGGCGTAGCGCTCGCTCCTGGCTTGCCTCCTGGCGTCGATGGTGTGGCAGACGTCTCGATGCTCTCCGAGGCGCTGGCGGACGGAGCCAGCTGCCGACGGGGGGTCTCTGGGTGTTGCGGACCTCGGTATGCTATGGTCAAAGTGATGGCTCGGGCTGCTGGAGCACGCCGTGTAGGTAGACGCGCAAATGTTGTAACTCTCCTTGAGCATGAGGTTGTCCGGCGTGACGGACTCGTTGAGGACACATGCCGCCGCCGCCAAGTTCTTGAGCGGACTGTCGAAGGCGGGCATGCCGCCGTCCAGGATCTGCTGATACGTGGACGGCACCCGGGCTCGAGCACCTGCACAGGTCGTGGCGACGCCCTTGCCCTTGCCCGGAGCATCGTCCTCGGTCCCAGTTTGGCGCTGGAGGGCCTCTTCGACGATAGAGAGGATGCGATGATGCGGAGAGGCATTGTCGTCCGGAGTTTTGCCAGGAGTGAGATTTTTCGCGGCTTTGGGAGGCTGCAGCGTGAAGCACTCTCGAGCTGGGTCATGGCCTAGCACAGCATGAGGCGAACGATGACGAGGCGCACGCCACTTACGTGGGGCCTGAAGATGAAGCTCACCGCCGTTGTCGGCTATGAAGTCCAGGCTTCCAAAGCGGAAGGCCTGGCCGGCTGCAAAAATGGGGACGCTCCACGATCGACCATCACGGGCGATGGCAACTGCGAAAGTCCCAAAACGAAGGTGAGATCGAAGTCTCTCACCAGAGCGAAAATTGAAGTCATCGAAAAGCAAAGCGAAAACGCACCACGAAAACCTCCTTCCTGGCACGCCAACTGTCGGTATTTTGAGCATCGGCACAGTAGAATTTACGTAATCGGAGAGAGATTAGGTGCGCTCTTTGTATTCGAAGTGGCCTAGCCTAAAAAAGACTCAAAAATTAACCTAGTTCGGGCGGCCTCTGAGGCGTAATACCCTACATCCAGGGGTGAGGTGGATGTATCGTATAAGTTCGTAACAGGGTTGCAATGGCGGAAGGGCCTCTACACGAGGAGAGCCCTTGCGCTTGTGGCGGGTGTGTGTGTGAACTAGAATTGAATGACTTGGTTTCTAACGTCCCTGGTGCCCTCTTATATAGGGGTCGGACTGGGGTTACATGATTTGATGCCTACGGTAACGGGTGACTCCCTGATGGGTGGGGTCACTGTCTCGGGCGGCCTTCTGACGAGTGGGGCCGTTATCTTCTGTGAGGTTGATCTTCTGGCGCCCGCTGGTACCGAAACAGACGGTCGGTGTCCTTCGAATTGTCCTTCTGTCCTTTGTTGGGGGACAAAGGTGGCTTTACCGTTTGGCTCTATCTTCCGGCGGGCAGCTTTACCTGCCGTCGGAACGCTTTACCTCTTTCTGTATTGCTTTACCACCTTGTCTGGTTGCTTTACCGTCTTATGGGCTGTTTTACCTTCTCCCGTACATCGTCAGGAATCTCTGTGCCTGTCAGATACGACCATTGAACCCTTGTCACGGTCCGGCTCCGGCTCAAGTGCGGTGGGACCAGCTTCTTCGAGAGAGTTCGGTTGCGGTGGAACTGAGCGGTGTCTTTGGACAGTCCCGACCCTATGGGGTCGAACCGTCCTTTCAACTAGCGATACAGTGAAGTTCTTTGTGGGCCGTGAATTCCGGCCGTGGGCCGTAATCCCGCAGCTGGGCTTTCGTATTCGTGTTGAGCCTTTAGGCATCCGGGTATATAATCCCGACAGAACATAAGATGTACTTAGTCACTGTGCTCTGGTTAACTTCAGGATATTTCACATGTCGCAAAAAAAGAAATTTATTTCACATGTTAGCAAACCATGTCTAGTCATCAGTTATATTACACCTAAACCGACTGGGATGAACAGTGTTTCATCAGAATCGGATTGTTATTAGCATTGTGTAAACTCTCCTTTGCATTGTTCTTATTTACTTCTTTAATGAAATAACATGCAGCTCTCGCACGCATTCGAGAAAAAAAATACTAATAAAGTTATGGCAGGGCAAACATATGATTAATTTATCATCTATGTTAAATTTCTGTAGGAATTTATTCTAACACGTAAGTTTTACTTTTCACTTTTTCAGCCTACCTATGGAGCACTGGTAAGACATATTATGCCCTGGCACTGCTTGGACTAACAATTCCTCAGGTCATCTTCCAGGTAAATGATTGTTCTACTTCCTCCCAGGCTCGTGTTTTTGGTGGATTTCCCATTCCCAGATATTTTCACGGTCCAAACTAAACGCTCCTCACAGTCACGAAATGTTACTACTAACTTTAATACTTCACTAAAAGTACTAACCTCCAATGAATGGATCTCTGGGGAATAGTCTTGTACATTGCTGGTAAACTTATTTTTTCAAATCTGCATAATCAAATTAGCAACAAAGCCTAACAAAGAACATATTTTCTTTTCTTCTTAGTTAATACTCCTAGCTGAACTGTCATTTCCGTCCATCTAAACCTCTTCCCTTTCATGGAGCAGTTCCAGTACTTCCTGAAAGACCCCGTGAAGTACGATGTCAAATACCAGGTGCGCTTAACTTATGCTGGTTATCTTACTCTCCCCGTCCAGCCATTCCCTGTTCCAAAGCTGCAAACACGGAACAACTTCAGGCAACCACCATCCGGCTGTAACAATCTTACTCTGATGACAGGCGAGCGCGCAGCCCTTCTTTGTCTTGGGCCTCCTGGTGACAGCCCTGGCAACCAGCCACTGATGAATTGGTCCAACCAAAACCGAAGCCCCACGAACAAGATGTTTGTGCCACTGCTGGTGAAATAAGGTTCTAGTCAGAGCACGGATGCGAATAACAATGCGTAAACTGATTGTGAGAAGGATGGGACCGTCTTTGTGGCTTGTAGAACATCAGAGCAATGCCATTAGGGTCATGTGCTGCAGCAATGCGGCTTGTAAAACATCACAGTGTTAGACTACCTAATTTAGTTTGATAGACTACCTAATTCAGTTTTGCTACTATCCTTCTTTAGCGGTGCTATAGTTGGCTATCTTTGATTCGGTTGAGCCTCCTTCCTATCTTCCCGGAGATTACTTCTATGAACCCGTTAGGATGGGAGGCAGACTCGCCTATATATGTATGTGATTGACACACCAATCAATGCATCTGTGATTTACCTCGCTATCATGGTATCACGAGATTTTGATCCTTTTCACCGCTTCCGCACAACATAATTTCGCTGCTCTCTGTGCCGTTCCCATGGCGGCTGCCGCCGCCGCACGGCTCGCACTCGAGAAACGCGTCGCTGCCTTCACACCTGAAGAGCGCCGTGCACCTGGAGGGTACGCGCATCGAGGCAGAGTGCCTGGAGGCCAAACGCCTCAAGCGAGAATGTCGGCAGAGGCTGCGCGCATCGAGGCAGAGCGCCTGGAGGCCGAACGCCTCAAGCGAGAACGTCGCGATGCCGACGCTCGCACCGTGGTCACCGCCGGAGAAATTGCAGCACCCACCGCCGCCCTCCACTCCCAGGCGGCAGCAATCTTGAACATTAAGGCCTTCGTGCCCATCGTTCTCGATCTCACGTCACCCCACTTCAATCGATGGGGCGGCCTTTTTCTCAACACCCTCGAAAGGTACGCGCTCACAGACCACGTGCTCTCCGATGACAATCGTTCCGACGATATCTCATGGAAGCGCATGGACTGTCCTGTCCTTTTGTGGCTCTATGGGACAATCACGCCGGAGCTCTTGGAGGTGGTCATGAATCGCGAAGATGGACCACTTACTGCTCGCCTCGTTTGGCTAGGCCTGGAACAGCAGTTCATCGGGAACAAGGAGACCCGCGCGTTTCTTCTGGACGCAGAATTCCGAACATTCGTCCAGGGCAATTTGTCGATTTTCGACTATTGCCGTCGCCTCAAGTCCATGGCCGATCAACTAGCTGATCTCGGTGAGCCTGTTCGCGACCGCACGCTTGTCCTCAACGAACGCTTCGCCTATATGGGCGCCCTGATTCAGCGCCAACGGCCGTTCCCGACTTTCATTGAGGTACGATCTAATCTTCGTCTTGCTGAAATCAACATGGAGGCCAAGCAGGGGACCGTGGCACAAGCTCTCGCCGCCTCTGTCCTTCGCGCTCCTGCCCCACCGCCATTCATTCCCGGCAGCAACACCAACAAGAATCGGTGGGGGCAGCGGCAAGAAGAACGGTGGCGGCGGCTCTAGTGCCCCAGCCCCTGGTGCTCCTCGGGCCGGCTTCCCCCCGCGGCCCACCACAGCGCCGCCCGGATGGCAGCCTGCCTTTGGCACCTTCCAGGCGTATTGGGCCGGCCCATCAGACGCTGTCCGCCCACCAGGTCCACAGCGGCCGCAGGCCTTCAACACGGGTCCAACAGCCCTACCTGGGCCGCTGGTGTCGCCAATTGGGCTGCCTCCGCCGATGGCGCCACCTGGGTTCCCTCCGCCGGCGTTTCTCCCTAGGCCAGTACCTGCTGCTCCATATCAGCAGCCATCGCCTGGCATCACCGGTTCCCCACCAGGGTGGCCCAATCATCCGGGTCATCCAGGTGGCTTCTCATAGGATCCGAATGCTCTCGCTTCGGCCTTCAACATGGTAACGCTGCAGCCACCACCGACTACAGAATGATACGTGGATACGGGTGCAGAAACTCATGACATCAAACTCCGGTGATCTTTGTGTTTCCCAACTCCCATCTTTTTCTACTCCATCTAATATCATTGTTGGTGATGGTTCGCTTTTGCCTGTCACTAGCACTGGTCACACATTTTTTTCCCACATCTCAGGGGTCCCTTCACTTAAACAATGTTCTTGTTTCACCACAGCTTATCAAAATCTTATTTCTGTTCATCAGTTCACTATTGAAAATAATTGTTTTGTCGAATTTGACCCTTCTGGTTTTTCTGTGAAGGACCTCCGAACCAGGAACGTGATCGTCAGGTGCAATAGTGCTGGTCCACTCTACCCACTACTATCATCAGTTTTTCAGCCTCTAGCCCTTGCTGCAGGCTCCACCACCACTGTTTGGTATCGGCGTCTCAAACATCCTGGCCAAGAAACCTTGTCTCGCCTGATGTCTTCATCTGCTATTTCTTGTCATAAGATCGAGTCTGATCGTCTTTGTCATGCGTGTCAGTTGGGTCGTCATGTTCGTCTTCTCTTTAGCTCCTCTAGTTTTCGAGCAGAACACAAGTTTGACTTAATTCATTGTGATATCTGGACATCTCCTGTTTTGAGTATTTTCGGATACAAATATTATTTAGTTATTCTTGATGACTACTCCCATTATCTTTGGACGTTCCCTTTATGACTCAAATCTGATACGTTTTTCGTCCTTACTTCTTTCTTCAGCTTTGTTTCCACTCAGTTCGGCATATCGATTAAGAGCGTTCCGTGCGATAATGGACGTGAGTTTGATAACTCCTTCACACACACATTCCTTCTTACTCATGGCGCCACTCTTCGCATGTTGTGCCCACACACCTCATCACAGAACAGTAAGGCCGAGCGCATTATTCGAACCACAAATAATATTATTCGTTCTCTTCTTGTTCAGGCCAGCATGCCTCCGTCCTACTGGGTCGAGGCTCTTCATACAGCAACCCACCTCCTCAACCGCCACCCTACTAAGACCTTGGCCTTCGCCACGCTATTCTATGCCCTACATGGCATTCAGCCACCTCCTCAACCGCCACCCTACTAAGACCTTGGCCTTCGCCACGCTACTCTATGCCCTACATGGCATTCAGCCTTCTTATTCTCATTTGAGGGTTTTTGGGTGCCTTTGTTACCCGAATTTGTCTGCAACAACGGATCACAAACTGGCCCGTGTTCTGTAGCTTGCGTTTTTCTTAGGTATCCTTCCAAACACAAAGGGTATCGATGTCTTGACCTCTCCACTAATAAGCTCATCATCTCATGTCCTGTGATTTTTGATGAATCCTCTTTTCCCTTTTTCAAGGTTTCCTCGCCTCCTTCATCCGACTTTGATTTCTTGTCGGAGTTTGACGTTGCACCTGTTATTTCCATTGGACCTTCTTGTGTTTCAGGTACTACAGCCACTCAAGACATCACTGTTGCCTCTGCACGTGTGAGCAGTCCGTCGACTCTCGGCACCGACGACGCTTCACCGGCCTTCCCCGCGTCAGGGTCACGCACGGCAGGCGCGACCTCTGGGCCACGTGCAGCATGCGCGACCCCTGGTCACGCGGTCTCTGGGCCACGTCCGGACGGTGTGCTCTCTGCGTGCAGCTTGCCTGCCCAGGCATGCACACCCGCCGCTGGCGTGCTCTCTGGGAGCAGGTCGCCTGCCCGGGCAGCCACACCTGCTTCGACGGACGAGCAGCTCCTGCCTGCTAATGCTGTTCCTGTTCCACCTGAGGCTAATGAGCATGCGATGATCACTCGCGGTAAGCATGGCTTTCGTCAGCCTAAGGTACCGTCTGATCTTCACACTGCTGCCCTGTCTCCAGTGCCCAAATCTTATCGTGCAGCTCTGGCGGATCCGCACTGGAGGGCAGCGATGAAGCCCACTACCATTCGCACCGTGCTCACAGCAGCACTATCTCATGACTGGCCTGTTCATCAGCTTGATGTGAAGAATGCCTTTCTATATGGAACTCTTGATGAGACGCTTTACTGTGTGCAGCCCACTGGGTTTGTGGATAACTCTCGTCCAGATCATGTCTGCCGTCTGAACAAATCTCTTTATGGCCTGAAGCAAGCTCCACATGCCTGATATAGTCGTTTTGCTACCTATATTATCTCTCTGGGGTTTGTATGTGCAAAGTCAGATACCTCTCTGTTCATATATTGGCATGGCAGTGACACTGTGTACTTGCTCCTCTATATTGATGATATTGTTCTGACAGCATCTTCAGTGCCTCTTCTTCAACATATTATTGCAGCACTTCAGCGGGAATTTTATATAAAAGACCTTGGTCCTCTGCACCATTTTTTGGGTCTTACTGTGACGCATCAGGATGATGGTTTTCATCTTTCTCAGCGCCAGTATATGCTTGAGGTTCTTGATCGGGCAAGCATGGCAGATTGCAAACCGAGTGTTACCCCTGCAGACACATGTAGCAAGCTCTCTGGAAGTGAGGGCAACCCTGTAGATGATCCGACTCACTGCCGTGGCTTAGCTGGTGCACTTCATATCTTACTTTTCACTCGATCTGATATGGCTTATGCTGTCCATCACGTATGTCTTCACATGCATGATCCACGGAAACCACGCTTTGCGTTGATCAAGCGCATTCTCCGTTACTTGCATGGGACTCTGGATCATGGGCTACATCTTTGGAGTATGGATATATCTACTTTGATTGCATACTCTGACGCAGACTGGACTGGCTGTCCTGACACCCGTGGATCGACCTCTGGGTACGCAGTTTTTCTTGGTGATAATCTTGTCTCTTGGTCTTCGAAGCGGCAACCCACAGTATCTCGCTCTAGTGCTGAGGCTGAGTATTATGCTGTTGCCAATGCTGAGGCGACTGGTTACGACAGCTACTTCAGGAGCTGCACATTCCTCTCCAGCGTGCCACCATTGTTTTCTGTGACAATGTAAGTGCAGTTTATCTCTCGACAGACCTAGTACAGCACCAGCGTACCAAACATATCGAGATTGATCTCCACTTTCTCTGGAACGCGTTTCATCTGGCGTTGTTCGTGTGCTGCATGTTTCTACTTCTTCACAGTATGCCGACATCTTCACGAAGGGGCTGCCATCCTTCATTTTCACCGAGTTTTGGTCCAGTCTGAACGTTCTTCCCGGTAGCTAGACGCTCCGACTGCGGCGGCGGAGGGGGGGGGGCGTGGTTAGACTACCTAATTCAGTTTTCCTACTATCCTTCTTTAGCGGTGCTATAGTTGGATATCTTTGATTTGGTTGAGCCTCCTTCCTATCTTACCGGAGATTACTTCTATGAGCCGGTTAGGATGGGAGGTAGGCCCGCATATATATGTATGTGATTGACACACCGATCAATACATCTGCGATTTACCTCGCTATCACAGAGCAATTCCATTAGGGTCATGTGATGCAGCAATGCAACTATGTAAGTAACGGAAGGAAATTGTTGCCCTCGGCTTGTGTTTCATCAGCAAAAAATTGTTGTAGACAGAGGTGGTTCGTCACATGGTTTTTTTTATGCCGCTGTTAATCGCAGCGCACTACAAGGCACGACCTACTCTGAGAAGCAAACTGGCATCTCGACCACTGCAAATTGAACATAACCGAGAGCACTTCTGATGAAACACGAGCCGAGAGCAACATTTCTGATTACCAAAGATAGTAAACGCTACCCTGATCGATCGGATATATGCATTTTAGTTGCCGATGATGATGAACGTACGGGATACTGGGTCTGTTTGGCACATGCTGAAACTTATGAAGAATCTATCTTTGGCTGTGAGAGAAGCTGCTGCTTAGGAAAGCGCTGTTAAAATAAGCGACGTGTTTGAGAGTCTGCTTCTTTAATGCTGGAGAAGAAATCAAAGTGCAGAAGGAGGCTGGAGCTGAGGCGGGAGCGTGACGCGAGCGTGGATGCAACTGGTGAGGAAGCGCAGCGCGGCACGAGAGCGACACCGGAGGCAGCGACGGGCATGGTGGCACGCACGGGCCGGAGCTGGTCGGTGAGGAGAAGCAGCGTGGCGTGGGACTCGAGCTGGCCGGCAAGGAGGACTGGAGGAGCTTGCGAGAACGAAGGCGACTGACAAGGAGTAGCAATGCGGCGCGGGGGTGGAGGCGACCGACGAGAAAGAGCGTCGCGGGAGCGAAGGCGACAAGGGTGCTGAGAAGTGAGAAGCAGTGAAGCAGGAAAACACTGCGTCCGCTTTTCGCTGGTTCCTCGTACAATTGGGGAAGCGCTTCCCTGGTGCCCTGCACAAGAAACGAGCCATTTGGCAGCACAAGTGCTTCATTTTTTGAAGAAGCGGCACCAAACAGACCCTGATCCCAGGCCTGCCCGCATTGCTGCTTGCGCCCTCCCAAGTCCAACAATGCAAATGATAGTAAAATCAAAGGAACAACCATCTCATGGCCAAGATGAACGTGGGTCAATGAATACTTAGAGCCCAAAGCCCCGTTTGATAGAGCTTTTCTTAAAGTGATTCTCTAATAAAAAGTGATTTTATGGTTAAAAATAATTCTTTTTAATTCTTTAATATAAACTCTTTGAATCAAGATAGAGAAGAAGCTACTCTTTTCGACTCCTATCTATTGAGTTCATATCAGAGAAGCGATTCATAGAATTAGCTAATAATCACTACTTTAAAAATAATGTTTAGCATTGCTCCTCTAATTTTAACCGAGAATTAGCTTCGTGGAGCTCTGCCAAAGGTGACCCTACTGCATAGGCGTGTTTTGTTTGGGTTGTAGATTTTATAATAATCCTGTTTAGGACAGTTTTTTTTCCAGCTTATCAACAAAAATAAGTTGTTTCTTCTCTCAAACATAAAACTTATTTTCAGCTTATTTCCTCCCTGCTTCTACACTTTCCACTACAAAATCACGGCTGAAATAAGCGACTCGACACCAGCTTCTTTCTGCCATGCGTCCCTCCCCGTGCATCCCGTCGCAGGAGGTCGTGATGCTGGGGCGCCGCCACCGGCCCGCTGGCGCGCCACCGTCGCCTAACACCACTCCCCCCCGGCATGAGGTCCAGACGCAGGAGCGCCTTCGCCGCTTCGGCCCCCTGGTCGCGCTGCCGCCAGCCGGTCTGCGAGGTCCAGACGTCGCACGATGCTGCACTGGTCTGCGAGTCGTGTCGCGCACTGCTGCCGCGCCGACCCTCAAGTCAAGCCACAGAGCCAGCCTGCCAGCCGCCTCGGCACCATCTAGCTTGAGCGACCTCACCATCGCCGGAGCTGGAGGCCACCTTGCCATGCCAGGATTCGAATCGCCTCGCTCCTGCCAGAATTCCAGCCACCTCGCCGCTGTCCACCGGAGCTCAGCTGGAAAATAAGTTGGATTGCCAAACAAGGAGTTTTTTTTCCCATAGTTTTTTTTAGCAGCTGCTGATTTGGACAACTTAAAATAAGCTGGCTTATTTTTAAGTTTCAGATGTACCAAAAGGACTAATGTAGTCTTAGCTCTACTCCCTCGGTTCCCAATGACTTATAATCGGAGAGGTCATAAGTTTTTCTTTATTTACACTTGCTTCTTAATATTTTTTTTTTCTCAATACAACTCTATCCTCATCTCTCTTGTTTTTAGTGTATTTTATATTTTTTATCATTCTTAATTTCTCTGTGCGCACGGTTACAAGGGGCGGAGGGAGTAGAAAAGTCCATTTCCTTTAAAATCATCCTGAGAATACTTGTGTTACTTAGAATGTAAAACTAGCACCGTGAATGATAATGTTTTAGGGGATCCGGATGGGCTACATTTTTTATATTCTTGTATAAATTCTAAAAGCTATTTTTACATTGTGTGAAGTAATAGTTATTAGCTAGGATTATAATTGTGTAAGAGAAATGTTCGGTACACAATTTGTTTTCTTATCACGATAGAGCCAGCTTTACGAAACCTTCACATTTCTCCTTTCACACGAGTGGTAATCTACGCTGTTGCCTACTGGATTCTCAATGTGGTGTTGCTAGTGAACCCAATCATCCACGTAAGGGCTCATTCGGTTGAGGTGGATTAGCGGGGGATTAGAAGGAATTAATTCTATTGCTCTCGTGGATTTAATCCTATTCATTTCCCTCTAATCCCCTTTGAAACCGAACGGTGCCTAACGGGTGCCGCTTCGCTCTCGCATCGCCTCCCGTACATGCTCCATGATGCTGTTAAATTTTATTGTAGTTTTTTATACCATGATAAATCTACATATAAATAGAAACTAATAAAAATTCACTACATCTACGCAAAGATGCACGCAAGAGAGAATGAAAGAAGCTATTTTTTGATGCACCTGTCTTGTACTAACTACTCAGGGGCTGGTTGGTTGCCGAACGCCAACTGTCCAGGCTGGCCACGTGGAGGTGCGGCCGGTTCAGTTGGCTGCCACCGTCTTGAGCTTGTCCCGCAGTGCGCGCGCTTGGCTCCACAAAACAAATTTTGGCTACGTTTGGTTTGTGCTCAAATCAGCTGCGCCAAATGTTGGCGCGCCCACGATTTGACGAGCGATGCCGCGGCCCACAACTCGCTCATGCACCAGCAACAAAATGAACTGCAAGCTGGTGGTGACGTGCGGGCACACCAATTGCAGGCGTCGATCCAAGCACCAGCCATAATCACGCCGTCGTTTCCAATATTTGGTATCGTGCGTCAGCAACAAACCAAATAAGCCTTTTGAATTTCGTTTCTGTGGAGCCAAGCTCGCGGGAGTCTAGTTAATGATGGTATTAGTAAATAATTATTTTTTAAAGTATATTAGTATATATTAAAGTAGATTAAAATTTATAAAGCTAAAATGGAAGTTATTGGAGTGTGGTTACCCAAGTTAAAATATTAAAATAATTTATATTTCTCTACTTTATCTCATATGGATTAGACTTATGTGGCGACGAAACATTATCTTTTCTTAGCCTATCTCCTTACACGCAACCAACTAAACATCTAATGTAACGTAATCTGATTACAATGTGTCGGTATTCTGACCACCGGCACAGTAAAATTTACGTAATCGGAAGGAGTATTCGTGCGCTTTTCGTATTCGAATGGTCTAGTCTACGAAAGAGACTCAAAAATAAACCTGGTTCGGGCCGCCGAGAGGCGTAATACCCTACGTCCAGGGACGAGAGAGATCAAATCGTATGAACTCAAAAACACAAGTATAATACGAAAGGGCCTTGGCTCGATTCAAGAACCCTACCTCGCGTGAGTGAATGTGGTTACAGTGGGGTAGTTTGAATACAACTTGGCTAACTTCACTTCACTTCACTCGTTCTCTTACGTCGTATCTCTTGCGTCGTATATCGTATTGTCTTCGTCCGTTTAATGCCCCATGGTACCCCTTTTATAGGGGTCAGACCGAGAGCACTAATTTGGTGTCTACAGAACCTGCTGGCCCTCCGCCAGTTGGGGCCTCAGTTGTCGCCTGAGTTGGTCGTCTGGCGCTCGCTGGCGCCGGTGCAGTTAGCCAGTGTCCTTCGTACGTCCTTTGCCCAGTCGTGGGGACAAAAGACAATTTTCCATCTTGCTTTACCAATCGCTTGACTTCTTTACCAACTTCTGGAACGCTTTACCTCTCGGCAAAATTGCTTTACCTCCTGTTGTACGTTGGCAGGAATCTCTGCGGCTGTCAGCGACCGGTTGCTAAGGCGGTGCCCCACCCCCGGGGGTCGGGTTAGAGCGTTGGCTTCTAGCCGTTGGCGGGCTGAATCTTGTTGTCGTATAGCATTGACCTTTCATCGGTCGGGCTTGGGCACTTGCGCGGTTTCGACCCCTGAGGTCAGGACGTTCTTGGTGGGATGTGATCCTTCGTGAGCTGGAGATGGGTCGTGGGCCGTAGTTTGTAGATGGGCCTTTGTGTAAAGGTCGGGTCCATAAGTACCTGGGTATATTACCCCGACAATAGCCCCCGAGCCCTGCACTATCTGCAATTCTTGTTGAGGCGGTGCTGGGTTGACTCTTGTCGAAGTATGACTCCTGATCCTATGGGGCGCGCGAGCGCGCCCATAGGGCGTATCCCCCGAGCCCCCGAGCGATCCAAAGGGTCGGTCGTGGGCTTAATCTTCGTCTTCGTCATCGTTCGTCGATGGTTGATCCTAGGGGGGCGCGCCAACTGGGCGTAGCCCTCGAGCCTCTGAGCGATCTAAAGGGTCGATCGTGGGCTTAGTCTTCGATAGTTCTCGCCCTTGAGGTCGGTTTGAAACTAATTTTCGTTATCAGCTAAGTGTCGAGACATATGCCTAGATTGGACCGGTTGGGCCGGCCTCGTCTCATGATCAGCATCGCGACTAGGTCAAACTGGGCAGTCCAATCGTTTTCCATGATCAGCGCCTTGAGCAAGTATCGGGCCGGTTGATTTATCGCCCGACCTCTCGTTTGTCCCGATCCATGAGATGACTTACAGCGTCAGTAACGGGCGTCGATAACGGCTCCGACAATCGCACGATTCCACTGCCTCCACGTGGACGGCGGATATGGCGTCTGGGAATTGTAACCGCCGGTCGATCCGGTCGGTTGGATGATGCCAATCGGACGACAGTGGGAGCGCGACGCTTTGAGCGTGCGTGTCCCATCAACTGGCACCTGTCAGCCATCGACTGGCGTGTCAGACAGGCTTGCGTCGGAGGTGGCGAGGCGGCGTCTGGCCCCACCCGTCAGTGAGTGGGGTGCCGGCGTGGCGGGTGCACGTCGTGGTGCATACCTATGATGGCGCAGTTACTGCGCCATCGCGTTGTGGGTAGTGGGGGTGAGTAACGTTCACCCCCCGTAGTCTTTAAAAAGGGGGCGCGGTGATTTCGAAATTCACCAAACCTCCATTGCCTTCGTCTCCAAGCTTTCTTGCGCTAGCTCGCTTTTGCGTCCAGAGCTCGTCGTCTTCAACTTCATCGTCTTCGTCGCGTTAGTTCCAGCGGCCACTGCGTCCGTCCCCGTCTTCATCGTCCTCGTCTCCACCATCACTGTGATGGAAGCCGCGTGGAAGCCCTCCGCCGTTTCGAAAGAGGTGCTAGAGTCGTACCACGACGCCGGGCTGTTGTCGTCGAAAGAAGCCGACGAGTGGGAGGCGGCGAAGAACCAGGAGGTACCGGTGCCGTAGGAGGGGAAGATTGTGAGTTTCCTCACCTTCCACGGACGCGGGCTGGCGCTGCTGTGCACCTTCTTCTTCCGCACACTGATGCTTCACTATGGCGTGTGCCTCCACCACCTCAACCTTAACGGTATCCTCCAAATCGCCATCTTTGTCACGCTCTGCGAAGCGTATTTGAGGGTGGCTTCGGGTCTACGGTTGTGGCGGTATTTATTCCAGGCCAGCCAGTTGCTGGAGCCCTCCGACGCGGCTAGGTAGGTCGAAGCTGCCGCGATCATGCTCCGAAGCGCCGAGGCGAAGGAGTACATCAAAGTGTTGCTGAAGAAGTCCTTAAAGGGCTGGCATGACGGGTGGTTCTACATCAAGAACGCCACCCCCGGCCTTCTGACCTTTCGCAACGCACCGGCCGAGGCGATCGACATGTGGAAGGTGAAGGTGACAGTCGAGGAAAAGGACGAGTTGAGGCCATTGCTACAAAAGATCCGACGGCTGAAGGACGAAGGATTGAACGGTGCCGCCGTCATTGCTACCTTTGTGCGACGTCGGGTTCAGCCGCTGCGCCTTCCCCATGAACAGGAATGAGGGGAAGGACGACGCCAACCGGGAGAAGGTCGGCATCGAGCTGAGCGACCAGGAGGTCGCCCAACGGGTCGGCAGGTTGCTGGAGGGGGACGTCACTGACGAGATGACCATGGGACCGCAGCCCTTGACAAGGATCACCCGACCCTGGTGAGTTGGCCTCCTCTTGCCTCTGTTATTCGGGTTCGTAGAGTAGATCGGGTCGGGTCGTGGATAGGAGTCAAAGACTTAGTCGTTGTCGTCACTGCACGTCCTGTCGGGGGCCGCGCCTGGGTCGAGCAATGTAGTCAGGACAAGCTCCGCGGGCGTGTCCTCGGCCAAGAAGAAGAAGGCCGTCAAGAGACGGCGCCCCGCAGGTTTGAAATCATTCCCGGTTGGCAGTAAGGCTGCTTCTACGCAGATTGCGCGGCCTACTCAGAGGTCGGCAGGTGCTCCGCCTGTCGGGGCCCCTGCAGCTACGAGTGCAAGGTCGGGGGTTCCGACCCCGACTGTCGGGACTGCTGCACCGCAGGCGACAGCTCCGGTCGACGTCAGGAGCTCGACGTCATTCGAGGACGTGGTCCTGTCTCTGTCGAAGAGGACGAGGGCCGAAGGGTCGGAGAGCGCAGAGGTCTACTCCAGGACCACGGCGGTGGCCGCCATGATCCAGGTGGCAAAAACTGGAGCGGTCCAACCGGCCCTTCCCTGGATCCGGAGGATCCTGATGCGCCAGTTGAAGGCGTAAGTTCATGCACCTTTAGTTTAGATGTAAGTTTGGATTAGTTTGTTTCTGACCTGTTGGGGGATGTGCAGGCCTCCGTCGTCGGTCGCTGCGATGCGTCCGGCTACGGTTGTTATGATGTCGGCGTCTGGGGACGCCGGCGGGAGAGATGACATTAGTAGTGATGTGGCGGCGCACGTGGCGACACCGCCCCATCTGTCCAAAGTTCAAGATTGGCCGACCCCGACGGTAGGCGAGGTACTGCTACCGCCGCCTCCAACGACCACCGCTTAAGATTAGGAGGAGATACCGGCCAAAGCTCAAAAGGAGGCAGCCACCAAAGCCCAGGAGGAGGAGGCGGCTCCCGAGATCCAAGAAGAGGCAGCCGTCGAGGAGCAGAAGGAAGACACCTCTCCGGCTCCTGACGCCGAAGGGGAGGTCGAGAGAATGGAGGTCGAGGACTTGCCCGCGCCATCCCCAACCACGATGGCCGAGGGTCCGAGGCGATCTCTCCCGCCCTTGGCCCACGAAGAACCGGCTGGCCGAGTCTCGCTCGCCGCTCCCTAGAGTGCGCACGAGCTAAGCGAGACAGCCGCCGAGAAGCAGCTGGAAGTTCCTTTGGCAGACCCGTCTGAGGGTTTGCCTGGACCAGCCGCGGAGGAGGTCGGCGATCTGTCTGCGAGCGCAGCCCCTGCTGGCGTAAGCGAGACCGCGGGAGGAGCGCAGGTGGAAGAAGCACCCGAGCTAGTCGAAGCGCCGACTATGCCATCGGCTGCCACAGGGCCGCCCGACTCCTCGACATCCGCCGTGCAAAGGTCTGAAAGGAGGGGCGACCTTCCGCACGAGGCCGTGGCCGGGGCGTGGAATTTCTATGATCACCGGATGGCCGAGGTCCGTCGCTTCAACCTTGCGATGGCTTCCGGCCTCCGACATTTGCTCGGAATCACGGATGATTGCCAAGACCTCTTCGACGATTCGTACCTGAACATTTAAAGTTTCTTAGTCGAACCTGTTCATTGCGATGTTGAATGCGTTTGCAAGCAAATCTTGCCATGGCCGTGGGTCAACCTCCCCGAGGCTATGCTCTGCAAGCTGAGGTCGACGCTCTTCGAACGGAGCTGGAGAAGGCCAGAGCCAGTCGGGACGCCTCGAGGGACTCCACAATCCAGCTGCACCACCAGCTCAATGCCGCCCGGGAGGCAAGCCGTATCTCGCTCGATGAGGCCAACCAGTCGTGTATGGACGCTGTGTTGACGCGGTCGGAAAACCGGAGGCTCTCCTCCGACCTCACCTCCGCGCGGGAGACAATCGCAAGTAAGTTAGCTAACAGTTTCTAAGCTTTACCGTATTGAAGGCCGGGGTTGGATCCCGACTGAAGACTTGGTATTTTTGTAGAGCTTCGGAGGCAGACTGTCCAGCACGACGCGAAGGTGCGGTGTCGCAAAGACCTCCCGGCTCACGCCGATGGGGCCCGCCAGAGTGCCGAGGCCACCGGCAAGAGGGCCTCAGAGGAGCGCCAGCGTGCCTTCGAGCAGCGGGACCTAATTAACTCAGAGCAGGCCGTCGCAAAGGCCGAAGTCGAGTGACTGTCGAAGGAGCTGCAGGAGATGCAGCGGGCCGCCTTCGAGGTCCAGGAGGCACGCCTGGTTGCCGAGGCCGAGGTCGAGCAACTTCAGGGGGAGTTGAACGAGGCCAAGGGCCTTGTCGAAGCTGTGGTAAAGGAGCGAGATGGTAAGTGTCATACCTTTTTGTTTAATGATTGGTCGTGGAGGTCGGTCGTTTGACAGTGTGTTTGCTACAGCTCTGGACGGTGAGCTCCGACCCTTGAGGCCCGCAGGCCGACGCCTGCTCCAGCGGGTCTTCACTGGCGTGCATGAGAACTCCCTTTCGACGGAGTTCGTGACGCACATGCTACATCAGCTCTTGGGCATCATCGCTGCCGAGGTGATGAGGGCGCTTGAGGACAGGGCCTCGTTGACCCTGGCGCTGACCCGCTCCCACTATCCGGATGCGGACTTCGGCCGAATCGTCGAGGGTTTTGCTTCCGAGTTGTCGGAGGAGATGGGGGCGCTCGAGGCCGAGATGCAGCCGTCGGCGCGGGAGGTCGTCGCTGACTTCAACAGACCTAAATTTCTTCGGGAGCGGTTCAATCACCTGCCCCACGTGCAGCAGCAGCGTTCTTAGTTATCTGCAGGAAGTAGTAGTATTTTGTATCCGACTGTGTAATGAACACTTTTGGATGATGTGTAAATATGCAAGTTTCCGACCCTCTTCTTCGCACTTAACGTTTCTCGAGTTCCGTTGGGTGTTTATCAAGCGACTGGGTCAGATATAGCTTATAGGGTCGAGTGTCGGGCTCGATACAGTCGTAGAGCGTCATCAACATCGAGTCGGATTGTTAGCCGCGAGAAAAACTTAAACGAGAGCGCTTTCGTAACTGGGCACATTTGAGGGTCACCAGCGAAACTCGGCGTGGGTCGGTGTGAGGAACCATTCAAGTTGAGTTCCAATTAGTCGAATTAGCTTGATATTTCAAACCACACACAAGCTCAAATTCAACTAACGAGAAATCAACCCCGGTAGTCCCTCGATATGCTCCTAAACATCGCCCAGAACAATAGCATATCAGTAATCAACGTTGCACACATCATATAGGAATACCACATACGTAGATAAGTTATTACAAACCACAAGTAAAAGTTCATAACTCGAACAAGAATGAGAGTAGCAGAGTTATAGTTTTAGCTCTCAAACTTGCTAGAACATAATTAAACAAGGTACTAAGTTTTTATTTAGGTTCAAAACACGACGATGAGTACTACACAGCGAAAAACATTTTTAAAACAAACCGCTCAGCCAACGAACACCACCGTCACGTAAAGGACGAACAAAGACTACTCATTCTCTTCGCCGGCATCGGCAGGGAAGAAATAGGCAAAAACCATCTCATCCTCACCTGTAAAACTTTAACATTTGCAAATGTGAGTACGAAGGTACTCAGCAAGACTTACTCGTGGGATATACATCCTGACTCCAAAGATCATGAAAGAGGCATTAGCAAGGATAATAATGCAACAAGGCTTATTTGCGAAAAAGCAGTAGATATTAATAAATTATAAGCATAAGCCTAAAGTAAAGACTCATGGGCAACTAATTACTAAACCCAAGCAATTAAATAATTATGCAAAGATCGTAACAAGAGATGTGTCAACAATACATCTCCAATATATCCCACAACTTTACTATCAGTGATTAAAGAAGTGAAGTTGTTAACTACGATGAAAATCAATGGACACCAAGCTTGGTCATAACCGAGACCGCAGCAATTCAAACCGTTTATACACCCTGCAGGGGAGTTCAACTGTAACCACACGACTTGAGAACCATCCGGCTTATGCAACTCGCGGTATTGCATAAAATGGTACTCATGTCAACCTTTCTCTCATCTATTCTCAAACGGTTGGACAATCGACATGTCAGGGAGGACCAGTCCCATGACTCGCGGGAGCCCAGCGGTCACTCGTGCGTGTCAGTCAAGACATGGCGTCATGGGCCAAACGCTGGTATGCAAATGAAATATTCGGCTTGTCTTACCATTATATTCGACATGTGGTATGAACGGAAAGTGCTTAGGACAACAATTAACAACGGCCTGTCCTTAACCTCCACAGACAGGGCTACCGCACACAAGACTCTTTTTCTGCTGCCAACCTATACTTTTCTGTTCGGTCTCCAATTTATCATCCTCAAGTTTAGACCAACCATATAAGTAACAAGTTAAATAGAGATCCTATACCTGCGAAAAAGTGGTGACCTTCCACCGATTCGACTTCTACCGGTCTAAGCGTGGCTAAGTAAGACACACCGTAACTAAGATACTACCAACCCAATCTATAAACCTAAGACTCCAAAGAGTGGGTAATAATCAAAGCTAACATAACCAAACTTATCCTATTGCCCGACAATGTAATAATAATACACTAATTCATTTCATAATTTATATAAAACAAGAATCAGTATGCATGACGCTTGCCTTGCGATGTTGAAGTCTTCTCAGCAAAACTACCCACAGGTGCTTCACCCTCTGGAGCACCCACGTCACTCTCGGGTACGTTGTTCACTACACAATAAAACAACGACGGTATGAATATGCAAGCTATGCAATGCCATGACAATAATGCATACAGCAAATCAATTTTATTTGTTGAGTTAATATATGAGAGATTTTAAGTGTGCTGGTAATTACAAAAATACTAAACTGATTATTTTATTTATAGCCTTTTCTATTACTAGAGGGAGTGGTACTAAATTTTAATTACTTGATCATTCTAAAACAGTAAGGTAAATAATTTGGCTAAACCTAATAGGTCAAAATATCAGTACCGTTTAATTAACTACCTCGAGTAATATAACCAAATGTAGTATAAATAATTTAGTTAATTACTAAAGCAATTCACTTAATTTGGTTAGACAAACTAATTTAATACTACTCAGTAATGTTTCTGGGCTCCAACCAATTTTAACAGATCAAGATTCAGTAAATATAATTTAGAACAAAATTTGGTTAATTATCAGCAAATATTCTAATTACTATGAATTAATTACTAGAAACAGAGGTACTTTAATTATAAAATAATTACTGAAGAAATTAGCCTAAAACATATTTATACTGTTCTGTAATCTCCTAAGTGACAAGCATGCAAAAATTTACTAATTACAAATGCATACAAAATTAATTAAGAATTAAACACGAATATACCATTTTCTGCAATTAATTATTATTTACATAATTAAATAATGGTATTTGATATGTTCAATATAAAGTTCCTGATTTTAGGAGTCTAACAAAGTTAGTTTTATATTTTTATGAGCTGCTATGTAATTACTGTGATTTTTACAAGCTTAAACGGATTTCTGTGTAATCAGAAAGTATTTTCTGAAAATAAATAAAACTCAGCCCTTTAACAAGGCTACGTGGCGGCTTGCGGGCTCAGCCACAGAAAGGCCCGCGGGGGCTCGGCCACATCGGATCCGGCCTGGCCGCA
>BCLG01003472.1:33533-47238 GCA_001602295.1 Zoysia matrella
GGCTGGCGGCGGCACTCGCCGGCCTGCCGTTACCGGCGGTCGCGAGCCCGGGGGCTAGCCCAAAAAGGACCACCGCAGCACAGGAAGGTGTCTAGGATGGTCGTCATTGCCACTAGCTCATCGGAACTAGGGCGACGACGTGTGGCGGCGCGGAGGAAAGTTCGGCGAGGTCACGACGATGTTACAGTGGACGAAATCAAGAATGGCTTCTTCCTAGACCTTCACAGATCTGAGGCGAAGGCCGGTGCGGGTGTAGTCATCGACGAGGAGGCCCGAAGATAGGTCAGCGCCGGTGAGGTCCTTCGGTTCTGACGAACGGCGGCGGAAGGGCTTCCAATCTGGGCACAACGAGCCACAATCCTCTTGAAATGAGAGTCCTGGGAGTGCATCAGGGAGCAAGGAGGCCAGGTCCGACAGGAAAAAGGAAGGTGCTCACCGGACGCTATGGATTTGGCCGGGATTAGGCCGGCGGCCTCAAAGCTTGGAAATGGGGAAAATTTCAAAATCCGGCAGCTCGAAGAATGGATGGAGGGGAAAAGGGGCAGTGGGGCTTGGGGTGAGTAGGGCGTGTGCGCTCGCTGTGGGTGATGGCCGGGAGGAAGAGCTCAGCGGCATGCCCCAATGCAATGACGCTGCCCGGCCAGTGAAAGCGAGAGAGAAAGAGTGCGAGAGAGAGAGAGAGAGAGAGAGAGAGAGAGAGAGAGAGAGAGAGAGAGAAGAGGAGAGGAGTCATGGCAAGGAGGAGAGAGGCAACAGCTGGGTGGGCGCGTGGCGACACCTTGCATGCACACCACGCGCCTGCTGCGCTGTCCGTACGCGGCTGGAGGACGAAGAAGGAGCAGCTGACAGGCGGGACCCACAGAACCTTCCATTTTCTGATTTTCCGAAATTCCCCAGCAGCTCTCTGTTTTTGCCTCAAAAGCTAACCTTCCCAAGATCTGATGAATTTGAAAATTTGCAGAGTAGAAGACCTTTTTATGGGGAACAACTTTCCTTTTTGGAGCATCTTCAAATTCTCAGTGGATTTAATTCTATAAATTCAGAAATCAGCTGGTTGATTAGAGGAATAAAATAATTTGTGACTCAATTTTTTTTTGTTTTAAAATTTCACAAAAATTCTTTTTATACTTTCTGAACCTTGCGATAAATTTTGAACAAGAATTTGTTTTTACAACTCCCCCTTGAAATTTTTGAACTTGCTTTCTTTGCAATATTTAAATTCAATTTAAATTTGAATATCTTGACTTCGAATATTTGAACTTTGGCTTTCAAAGTGAATTCTTGATTTGAAGGATGTGGGATGTTACAGTCGGGGTGTCGGGCATCGAGGAAACAGAGGGAGGTGCGGAGCCTTTTTGCGACACTAAGGCACGGAGCCTTAGAACGTAGGAACGAGACGCGGAGCCTTGTTGAGGATAAGGCACGGAGCCTTAGAACGTGGAAACGAGGCGTGAGGCCCGAGAAGTCGAATGTGAAGGGGTCGATCGTCCTGGCCCCCAAGTGGGGACTCTGAGATTAGCCCCTGGGTAATGAAGGGTAGACGAGTCGGCTGCGCTTCACTGCCAAACACATAGTTAGTGAAACAAGAGAGTGCATAGAAACTTAGCTGATTTTATTATGCGTAGAAACAATGTAAGTTCTCGATGTTACAGGATGGGCTAGCTCCCTGCCGCCCTCGGTCGCTAACTTGTACGCGCCGGGCCTTAAAGACTCGCTTGATTACGTAAGGACCCTTCTATGAGGGTGATAGTTTGTGCTGGTCGGTCTTGTCTTGCACTCTCTTGAGCACAAGGTCGCCGACGTTAAAGGCCCGACCCTTGACACGTCGAGCCTGGTACTTGGCCGACCGTAGAATGGTGACGTCGCGAGCTTCGTCCAGCTGATCTAGAGCGTCTTGCCGCACCGCTTCCGACATTTCTTCGTCGTAGGCTCGGACCCTCGGGGAGTTGTAGTCGAGGTCGGTCGGCAGCATAGCTTCCGCTCTGAAGGTCATGAAGAAGGGGGTGAACCCCGTAGTTCTGCTGGGGGTCGTTCGTAAGCCCCACAACACGGATGAGAGTTCTTTGACCCACCGCCCAACCGCTTGTCTGACGGAGTCGTAGATCCGAGGCTTCAATCCATGTAGCACCATCTCATTGGCATGCTCGACCTGACCGTTGGTCCTCGGATGGGCGATGGAGGCGAAGTTGAGCCAGATGTGAAACTCCTCGCAAAATTCCTGGGGGACGTGACCCATAAACTGTGTACCATTGTCGGTGATGATGGAGTGTGGCACTCCAAAGCAACAGATGTTGTTACGGATGAACTCGACGGCCTGCGCGGAGCTGATGCAGGGGCTCGGCTTTGCCTTGATCCACTTGGTGAACTTGTCGACGGCGACGAAGAGGTGACGGCGACGAAGAGGTGGGTGAAGCCCTCGGGTGCTGGTCGAAAAGTCCCGAAGACGTCGAGTCCACAGACCGCAAAGGGCCATGTGATCGGAATCATCTGGAGCTCTTGGGCCGGCAGATGCGTCTGTCGAGCGTAGAACTAACAGCCTCTGCAAGAGCGAACGAGTTTCTCGGCGTCGGAGACCTCCGTGGGCCAGTAAAACCCTTGGCGAAAAACTTTCCCGACCAAGGTCCTCGGAGCGGCGTGATGCCCGCAAATGGCTGAGTGAATGTCGTCGAGGAGATGGAGACCCTCCGCCTGAGGGATGCAGCGCTGGATAACACCATTGGGACTCTGCTTGTAGAGCCCATCATCGATGATGACGTAGGCTTTGGCTCGCTGTGAGACCCGTCGGGCCTCATTGGAGTCGGCTGGAAGTGTGCCGTCTTGTATGAAGGTGTAGATGTCCTAGGACCAGTCGAAGATGATGGTCATAATTTCTGCCCCAGGGGTTGGAGTCTGCTCGCCGGCTATCATCTCGACCTGGGGGGTCGGTGGCATCATCTTTAAGCGTAATTGTTGGCTTGGAGAGGACTTCGAGGACCTGGGGGGTCGGGGACCGGATCCCGCCTTGAGGCCATTCGAGCGAGGGTGCAGTCCGTTTTGTTGTCACGGTGCAGAACGTGATGGAGCTCGAGCCCGTCGAACTTGTCTTCGAGCATACGAACTTCCTGGCAGTAAGCCTCCATCTTGTAGTCTCTGCAGATTGATATCTTCATGATTTGGTTTACGACGAACTCGGAGTCGCCCTTGACGTAGAGCCGTCGGACGCCGAGGGTAACGGCCATGTAGCAAGGCTTCGTACTCGGCGTCGTTGTTGGAGGCGGGGAAATGGATTTGCAAGATGTACCAGAACTTATCTCCCTTGGGAGAAATGAGGACAACACCAGCCCCCACGCCTTTCAATCGACTGGAGCCATCGAAGAACATCGTCCAGCACTCGAGGTCGGCGGGGCTCAGCGGTTCTTATGCCTCAGTCCACTTGATGATGAAGTCAGTGAGGGTCTGAGACTTGATGACTTGCCGAGGCACGTAAGTGATGTCGTGGCCCATGAGCTCCATAGCCCACGTGGCAATGCGCCTGACCACGTCTTTGCAGCTGATGATCTCTCTGAGAGGGAAGCTCGCCACCACTCGGATGGAGTGGCTGTCGAAGTAGTGGTGAAGCTTGCAGCTGGTGATGAGAATCGCGTAGAGTAGCTTCTCCACTTGGGTATACCGGGTTTTGGTGTCGGTGAGCACCTTGCTGATGAAGTAGACGGGCCGCTGGACCTTCAAGGCCCAGCCCTCCTCCGATCGCTCGATGACGAGAACAGTGCTGACGACCTTAGTGGTTGTGGAAATGTAGAGACGTAGTGGCTCACAAGGGGCCGGCGAGGTTAAGACTGGCGGAGAAGACAGCATAGTCTTCAGTTGCTCAAAGGCTTCCTGAGCCTTAGCGATCCAGGTGAAGTGGTCGGACTTTCGAAGAAGCCAGTAAAAAGGCATAGCCTTCTCACCCAGTCGGGAGATGAAACGGCTGAGGGCCGCCAGGCACCTAGTGAGCTTCTGGACACCCTTGACATTGTTGATGGGCCCGAGGTTGCGGATGGCGGAGATTTTCTCAAGGTTGGCCTTGATGCCGCATTCAGAGATGACGAACCTAAGGAGCTTGCCGGAGGGGACGTCGAAGACACACTTTTCGAGGTTAATCTTGATGCGAAACTTCTAAAGGTTTGCAAAGGTTTCTTCCAGATCTTCAATGAGGCCAGCCGCTTGCCGGGTCTTGATGACGATGTCGTCGACGTAGACTTCCAGATTCCGACCTAGTTGGTCGTGGAAGCACTTCTGCATGCAGCGCTGATACGTGGCGTCAGCATTCTTGAGCCCGAACGGCTTGGTGACGTAGCAGAAAGAGCCGAATGAACAGCGTAATGAAGGACGTAGCTGGCTGGTCGGAGCCACGCATGGATATCTGATGGTACCCGGAGTACGCATCAAGAAAGCTAAGGGTCTCGCAGCCGACGGTGGAATCGACCACTTGATCTATGCGCGGCAAAAGAAACAGATCCTTTGGGCATGCTTTGTTGAGACTCATGTAGTCAACGCACATTCTCTATTTTCCATTCTTCTTCTTAACCATTACAGAGTTGACCAGCCACTCAGTACCACCTCTTTGATGAACTTAGCATCAATCAGCTTGGCGATCTCCTCCCTAATGGCGTGGCGCTTCTCGTCGTCGAAGCGTCAGAGTCGTTGCTTCATCAGTCGAGAGCCGAGAATGATGTTTAGAGAGTGCTCGGTGACTTCCCTCGGGATGCCCGGCATATAGATAGTGCCTAGGTGAAGACGTCCCGATTTTGGACAAGGAAGTCGATGAGCGTGTTTTTCTATTTGTCGAAAAGCGCTATCCCGATCTTAGACTTCTTAGTCGGGTCGGTGCTGTCGAGGAGGATCTACTTGAAGTCGTCGGCCGGCTCAAAGTACGTAGAGGTCGAAGGCTTGGAGTCGAGAGTTACAGTCAGCACCTGGGACTTGCGGATCTCTTTCAGTTGGGCCGACCCTGCGAGGACGACGACCAGCTCGTAGCTTTCCTGCTCGCAGGCGAGAGTGTGCTTGAAGTGGGATGTCACAGTGATGAGCGGTCGAGGTTCTGCTTGCAGTTCATTAGATCTCAGAAGTTGCCTGGGTGCGTGTAGGTCCCCTGTAAGTTGCCAACAAAGGCGTGGCAGAGGTCGGACCAATCGTAGATGCTGTCCCTAGGAAGATGCTCGAGCCACCCCCTAGCCAAGTCGAACAGGAAGAGTGGCAAGTACTGGATGGCGAACAGGTCGTCGGCGCCACCGGCTCTGCACGCAAGATGATAATCCTCAAGCCAGTGGGTAGGGTTGGTCTCCCCAGTGTATCGGACGATGTTGTTTGGAGCGCGGAACCTTTGCGGAAAAGGCGCTCTCCGGGTGTGGGATCCGAATGCTCGAGGCCCGACCTCGTCAGGACTGAGACTCCGGACGTGGTCCTAACTGCGTCGACGCGGCGATGGTCGGGAGACCGCTCACGCCTGGACAAGGCGAAGCGCTCGCTTCTGGTTTGCTTCGGCACGTCGACCGTGTGACGAGTGTCATGGTGCTGCCCGAGGCGCTGACGAACGTTGCGAGCCGGACTCCGACGATCAGCGCTCGGCTGGCTTGGGCGCCACCGCTCGTCGCAGCGGCACCCTTTCCCTGACCATCGCCCGCAGTCGCAAGCTTGCGCCGAAGAGCGTCTTCGACGACAGAAAGAGCGCGACGATGTGGAGAAGGGTCATCGTCTAGAGCCTTGTCGGGGGTATCGACCTCCACGGCCTTGTTAGGATATATCATGAAGCACTCACGGGACGAGTCATGGCCCAAAACATCAAGAGGTTGACGACGAGGTGAACGACACCGAGGCGAATGCCGCTTGCAAGGGGTCTGAAGGTGAAGCTCGCCGCCGTTGTCGGCAACGAAATCCAGGCTTCCAAAGCGGGGATGCCCCACGATCAACCATCACGAACAATGGCAACCGCAAAACCTCCGAAGAACAGACGAGAGATCGAGGACTCTCCCACCGAAGCGAAAATCGAAACCATCGAAAAGCGAAGCGAAAACGCACCACGAAAACCCTCTACCTGGCGCGCCAACTGTCGGTGTTCTGACCACCGGCACAGTAAAATTTACGTAATCGAAGGGTGTATTCATGCGCTCTTCGTATTTGAATGGCATAGTCTACAAAAGAGACTTAAAAATTAACCTAGTTCGGACCGCCGAGAGGCGTAATATCCTACATCCAGAGACGAGAGAGATCAAATCGTATGAACTCAAGAAAACGAATACATTGCGGAAGGCCTTAGCTCGATCCAAGAACTCTAGCTTATGAGGGTGGATGTGGTTACAGTGGGATGGCTTGAATACAACTTAGCTAACTTCACTTCACTTCACCTTGTTCTCTTGCGTCGTATCTCGTATTGCCTTTGTCCATCTAATGCCTCATGGTACCTCTTTTATAGGAGTCGGACCGAGGGCATCAACTTAGCGCCTACGGAGCCTGCTGTCCCTCTGCCAGAGGAGGCTTCGGTCGTCGCCTGAGTTGGTCGGTGTCCTTCGTACGTCATTTGCCTAGTCGTGAGGGACAAAGGACATTTTTTTATCTTGCTTTACCGATCGCTTGGCTGCTTTACCAACTTCTGAAACGCTTTACCTTTCGGTAAAGTTGCTTTACCTATTTCTGTACGTTGGCAGAAATCTCTGCAGCTGTCAGCGGTTGGTTGCTAAGACGGTGTCCGACCCCCGAGCCCTGAGGGTCGGATTAGAGCGTTGGCTTCTAGCCATTGGCGAGCTGAATATTGTTGTCGTATAGTTTTGACCTTTTGTTGGTCGGGTTTGGGCGCTTGCACGGTTCCGACCCCTGAGGTCAGAACGTTTTTTGCGGGATGTGATCCTTCGTGAGCTGTAGATGGATTGTGAGCCGTAATTTATAGATGGGCCTTTGTGTAGAGGCCAAATCCGTGAATAGCCGAGGTATATTATCCCGACACAATGTTAATTGATTATGTTCTAACATATATATTTTACTTCCTCCGTAATCAAGTGTCAGATACGGCGTAGTACAAATTCATTATTGCTTGCATCACAGCGGTATTGATTCCGTCCCTGTCGAACTTCTTGCGCCCAATTTTGCCACCCCGCGGCCCCAGTGTTGCTCCCGACAGCCCCCTCGGCTCGACCGCTTGGGCGCCCGCCCTCGACAACCCCAATGCGACAGCCTTAGCGCCCGACAGCCTTGACACCCACCTTCGACAGCCCCGGTGCCCGCCCCAGAACCCGCCCCTGACCGCCCCGACGCCCACCCCAGTACTCATCCTCGACCATGTGGCCCTTACGCTTGACGGCGGCACACAACACGGGAAGCTGATGGAGGATCTGGCGCTGTAGAAGCCAGCAACATCAGCAGCGGGGGAGGGAGGATCTACGACAGATGACATCGCAGGTGGAGCGAGAGTGGTGAAGGGCTGAGCAGGTAGGTAACTTCGATCTTGCTCAATCTGTTACCGGTACCACAGACATAACCAAACAAATCACGTATTAACTCATGCCATTTACATTACTCCTATTTTCTCATTCCGTTTACAAAACCCAAACCAAATGGCACCATGATTTCAGTGAACCAACAGATCAAACAGCTACCAAGCAACCAATCACCCCATTTTCTGCTCTTTAAAAATTTCACGGACAAGTGTCCCTGACACTAGCCTGCCGCCGGCCCGGACCGTCTCGCATTCCGTGGGCTACCTGTAAGCATTATCCAACCTCGCACGGCACGGCCCAGGACAGGGTGACCTCATCTGTCGGTCCCACTGGCCAGCCACACACGCTACACTGCCCTAGCCAGACGCCGGCACCGCCCCACTCGCTCGCCGCGCTTCCCTCACCCTACTCCAAGCACAAACCCCCGCCACCCCAAACCCTAACCTCAAACCTCACCCCGCGCCGCCGCCGTCGCATCGACACATCGTCCACCCTCCGCCGTCACCGCCTCCGATCGAAGCAGTGAGTATCCTCCGTCCCGTTCGTCCCATTTCCTACGTCGTTCGGTAATGTTCTCGCCATTTCTGATCGTTTTCGGGTGCGTCTATCCTGGTGCTGCAGATGTCGGATGATGAGGTCAGGGAGGAGAAGGAGCTCGACCTCTCCTCCAACGACGTCGTCACCAAGTACAAGGCCGCCGCCGAAATCCTCAACAGTAAGCTCACGCTTTCTAACCCTTGCAGACTGCCCCTGTAGATGAGAGGGGTTTCGCCGAGATAAAGGCTGTGATGTCATTTCCAGGCTGGTTTTAACTGGTGATATCGTGAGTTTTTAGACGTAGCTGCTGCTTGGTGAGTTAGATAGGTGCGCATATTTTCTTGTCTGGCGTTAGTATTCACAGCGACGGCAGTTTTTGAGAGGCAAAATTTGGTGTGGTTCATAGGGCTGAAAATGGTACGGGAAATTCCCGTCCCAACTGGCTACCATTTCCTCTATTTCCGCTTTTGTATATGTATTTCCGAAAATAAACTGTAACGGACGGAAACGTGAAAGAAACAGACAAACAGTATTGAAAATAGTTGGCCATTTTTCTGTCTGTTTTTATGGAACCCCGTTTTTATTCGGGAAATTCTCAAATCTTTTCGGGATTTCTCCGGATTACTGAATCGGGGAGGGAGGGGATTGAGGGAGGTGAAGGGGAGGCAACACACATGGGGCTGGAAGATGCGGCGGCCGGCGCATCCTGCTGCTAGATAGAGGCCCCACAGCCTCGCCAGCGGTCTTTGTGGCTGGGCCAAGGCCTGCGTTGAGGCCGCGGCGAGTAGCATGGGGAGTGGAGGTGGTGCCCGAGTGGCAATGCTCCGTTGTGGTACTCCAGCAGGATCATTCCTCATCCTCATCCATCTCCATCCTGAGGGTGGGTTCCACTCGGGCTCCTTGCGGCAGTGGCCAACGATATGGAGAATGGAAACCTGAGAGGCTCTGGATAGTTCGAGTAGTTCGTAGTGTTCGTGGATAAAAATAAAGATAGGAAACTGTCTTGAATTAGATTTCAGCCAATATTTAATAGAAAATGATATTGATCTAAAAAGCTCTAAATATGTATAGTTCAAGTATGACTTTTGATATCTTGTAATCTTTGATTTTACTAATTAGTATGGTAAACATAGTTTTTTCGGGCAGAATTATTTAGTAATATATATGCCATTATGTTGAGGTTTCCGACATAATTACCGGTTACCAACGAATGCCAGTATATTTTCATCCAAATTGGTCCGTTTCTGAAAGTTTGAATTTGTCTTTTTCGTTTTCATTACTGGCTTCCCCGTTTTTGTTTCCGTCCGGTGTTAAAAAATATGAAAACAGAAATAGCTGTGGTGTTTTCCTAACCGTTCCCATCTGTTTTCAATCCTAGTGGTGGTTGTGTGACCTTATGAGTTGAGTTGCAGAGGAGGCCTTTGCTTTGGTTGATGGCATTATTTTGTTGGCTTCATTTTACTCTTAGAGTTTTTCATCATCATCATCATCTTCTTACCTTGTTATGCACTTCCTCTGATTTTAAAATATTGGCACTGTTGACTTCTAACATCATCTTTGACTATTAGTCTTATTCAAAAAAGTATGGCAAATATCATATGTTGTTATAATTTGCTTTATCATTAAAGGTATTCGAAGAGAGAAATGATTTTTAGGACTCTAATCATTGGGCTTCAGCATTTTGACACGCTCGCACATTTCATCCATGCGGGCGGTCCCATATGTCATCCACACAAAATGTCAAATTGTCGAAGCAACCATGATTGGAGCCTAAATTGTCATTTTTTTCCATATTTGAAACACAACTAATAATTTTACACATTTGAAATTTTTTTTGAATAAGCCAGATGTGCAAAGATGACATGAAAAGTCAGCAGTATGAATATTTTAAAACCAGAGGGAGTAGTAACTTAATGTCGTGTAGTAAATAACGTTGAATTTGGGTGTCTGTGTGTCTTTGTCTTTAGTGTTACGGTTTATATTAGTTGTAATGCTGATATGATTTGTATCTTTATTATTCTTGTGCTATAGATGCTCTGAAGCTGGTCGTGTCTGAGTGCAAGCCGAAAGCCAAGATTGTTGGCCTCTGTGAGAAGGGTGACTCTTTCATAACAGAGTAATAATCCACCTGTCTTAGTTCTCTTGATTGCTGCTTTCAAGTTGACTTTTCCTGCTTACTTGGGGTTCGTTGTTGGGAACAGGCAAACTTCAAATGTCTACAAGAATGCAAAGAAGAAGATTGAAAAGGGCATTGCTTTTCCAACCTGTTTATCTGTTAACAACACAGTCTGCCACTTCTCTCCGCTTGCCACTGATGAGTCTGTGCTGGAAGAAAATGATATGGTTAAAATGTAATCTTCTGCTGCAACTATTTTATCATGTTCTATTTCTATGAAAAATTTGGGCCATGGATGTCACATAATTGCTCTAATTTGACAGAGATATGGGCTGTCATATTGATGGTTTTATTGCTGTGGTGGCACATACACATGTCATTACCAATGGCCCAGTCACAGGTAGGGCGGCTGATGTGCTTGCCGCTGCTAACACAGCAGCAGAAGTTGCGATGAGGCTTGTTAGACCTGGGAAGAAGGTATACCTTTCACAATGTAGCACATCTTCTTGATTTTTTTTTGTCACACCCTAGGCAGGTGCGATGCTTCCTCTGATTGTGATATCGTATGCATCCTTGACTGTTAAGGTTCTAACTGATGTAACTATTATTTTTCCATCTTAGTAGAGTACAATTGTGTTCTGTGTATGGCCGTTGATTTGTATATTTGATTTCTAATCTCCTACATATATCTTGTGCAGAACAAGGATGTTACTGAAGCAATTCAGAAAGTTGCTGCTGCTTATGATTGCAAAATTGTGGAAGGTGTTCTCAGCCATCAGCTGAAACAATTTGTCATTGATGGTAACAAAGTCGTTCTTAGTGTCTCCAATGCTGACACAAAGGTGGATGATGCTGATTTTGAAGAAAATGAAGTATACGCAATTGATATTGTCACAAGCACTGGAGAGGGAAAGGTGGGAATCACTGTTAGTTTTATGAATGTTTCTTCTGTTTCCCTTTGTATATTTATATTTATGTTGAAATATCTGTGGCAGCCCAAGTTATTGGATGAGAAGCAGACCACCATCTACAAGAGGGCTGTGGACAAGAACTACCACCTGAAGATGAAAGCATCGAGGTTTATTTTCAGTGAGATCAGTCAGAAATTCCCGATTATGCCTTTTACTGCAAGGTTTCCTTCTGCACTTTTGACTTTTGAGTTTTGACGCCTTTAATTTTTGTTCAGTCTACTTAAAAGTTTGTGAATTTCAACAGGGCATTGGAAGAGAAGCGTGCTCGCTTGGGCTTAGTGGAATGCATGAACCATGAGCTCTTGCAGCCATATCCGGTACTTCATGAGAAGCCAGGTAAAGAAATACAGTTGCTATGGATCACTGGAGATAGCTTTCATATTGTCTTGAGTTATCTCCTTGGTTCAATACTATTCTCTTAAAGCATGTGGACCTATAGCATAGGTTTTTAGTTCATTTTTTTGAGAGAATTCTTTCATTGGCCCTAAAATAGTCATTGCTTCTTTACTTGGCCCTTTTGGTTTTGAACTTCCCTCTAAGGACCGAAATTTAAATTTGGTTCCATTCTTGGCCCTTCTGTTAGTTTAGGGCACTAACGGTGTTAGGTTAGGGTTGAAATACAGTTTCAAAAAAAGTGAGGGTTGAAATGACCATTTTATCCCTCGTCTAAAATGAACCAACATAATTTTCATTTGCATGTGTTAATCTGAGTGTACACTATTAATCGTGTGATGGTCAATAATTACTAAACTATGCTGGAGATCAGATTAACACAAACACTAACAAAGTTTTGTTGGTTCATTTTAGATGAGGGGTAAAATGGTCATTTCAACCCTCACTTAACACAGTTAGTGCTCGAAACTATCGAAGTGTCAAGAAAGAAACCAAATATAAATTTTGGTCCTTGGAGGGAAATTCAAAACAAAAAGGGCTAAGGAAGGGGGCAGTGACTATTTGAAGGCCAAGGAACAAATTTTCTTTTACTTTTCATGTGCTTTTCAGTGATCTAGTTGTTAATTGCACAGTGGTGATTGTGGTTACTTAATCCAGGTGACCTTGTTGCGCACATAAAGTTCACTGTGCTGCTGATGCCAAATGGATCAGATAGGATTACATCACACCCTCTACTGGAGCTACAGCCAACGAAATCCATTGAAGACAATGCTGAGATAAAGGCATGGCTTGCTTTAGGGACTAAAACAAAGAAGAAGGGTGGTGGAAAGAAGAAGAAAGGTTTGTCCTGCGAACACAAAGTTGTGTTACATGCTGAGATTGTTTTTTTGGATAATCCAGTAGTTGGTCACTAAATTATTACAGTTTCCTGCAATTTACAGTGTGTAGTTTATATAATTCAATCAATTGTCTGTGTTTTCATCAGCCAAAAAAGATGCAGAAGCAGACTCGGCTATGGAGGAAGCGACAAATGGTGCCCCAAGCCAAGCATAATTCTGAATTTTGAAATTGCTGCCTGTATTTTTACTCTTATTTCTTTTCTGCATCTGATGTGTTATATTACATTCAGTTGTGGAAAATTGAGTACTTGAAGTGTCAAAGAAATGACGAATCCTGCTGCATTCTATCGAATCAAATATGACGTTTCTTGGTGGATTTGTCAGAACTTCTCTGCTTTAGAATGGTAGCATTCGAACTAAACAACTTTCATATGGATTCCAGAGTTTACCTACAACTGCAGAGATTCCATTTCTGGTAGAATATGCTTCCTATTGTGGCACTCGTGTTAACGGACGAGCTCTACGTAACTGTGAGCATATGCTTCCAATTGGGGCAACTCGATTTGCTAGCTGCGATCGTTGAATCTATCCTTGCGATCTCGGTATTGAAGAAGTGTTGCAATTCGTCTTACTCCCACTTAACCACAATCATGAAAAAAATAATTGAATCAGTTCGGAAAAATGATTTTTTTTTTCTTTTGTGCCCGTTTGAATCCCCCGCCCCCCCATTTGCCCCTCTTGATGGATTTTTTTTTTCATCTTTTAGATATTTATCGAAAGGTTACATCTATTGTTTTAATATTTGTGCCAATTTTTTTTGGCGATGGAACATATTGTGATGACCAGCTTTTGTTATTAGGGCTTTGCAATTCAACATATATTATAAATTTAAAATTTTATTAATTCAAAATACCTTTCTTTTTAAATCTTTGTAATTCTCTTTTTGTGAGCTAGTAAATTATAAAAATTAGTTTCATTGTTACATCTTCGATGAAAAAATATTTGATGGTCCTTTTTTAGTTTTTTTTTTCAACTCGGTCTCCTTTTATTTAGGAGTGGAAGAGATATCTCAAGTGAAGGTAGAAAAGGTAAAAGCATTTTTTCAGTGGCTGAGGATAGATGAGAATTTTTTCAATGGTTCATTGGAGATCTGCTCTTTTTAAATGAGCAGTTAAAAGATGTCATTAAAAATCAATAACAATAACAATAATAGATGGAGTATAAATTTTTTATGCTTTTTCCAGATAATCAAAAGCATTTATTTTCTTTTGTGCATGTCTCCACTGATTTTTCTCATTCCATCTAATTTTTTGCAAACAAATACTTTAAGGCCATGTTTGGGTTCGCGGTTATTAATACTTAACTATATAGAAATCATGTGTTTTTCAGAAGCCAATG
>BCLG01003473.1:0-41552 GCA_001602295.1 Zoysia matrella
ATGATTTGGAAAATTAGGGATATACAAAGTGACTTATAATTTGGGACAGAGGGAGTATTAGATAATGGCAGGGTGAGGAATCAGGGAAATCCAAGGAAGACCTTTATATGGAAAATATAGAAGCATAAAACATTAGATATTCTGTATTTGTGAATTATAATGAGGAAATTTATAAGATATTACTAAATACTACTCCCTCAAGTTTTAAAATATTGACACCGACTTCTAACATCAACTTTGACCATTTGTCTTATTCAAAAACTTTGTTCAAATGTGAAAATTTTTGTTATTATTTGATTTATCATTAGTAGAATTTAAATCACAACTAATAATTTTACGCATTGGAAGAAATTTTTTGAATAAGACAAATGATCAAAGTTGGTGTTTGGAGTCAACGGTGTCAATAATTTAAAACCGGAGGGAGTACTATGTAATAAGATATCATGGCATAATGGTTGGAAGCCTTCTCAGTAATGTAAAGTGCCTCTTCCAGGCTAACGCCTACCAGCAGTGCTTAGCGCTATTCACAGTACTAAGTTGTAGGATTTTTCATGAATCTGTTTAGTAGATATCAGAATGGTTAGTTTACCGGAAAACGAAGGTAAGAGCATGGTAGTAGTTTAGTCATAGCAGGCAGTTCTGTCACAGAGAAACATGTGCAGATAATTGATTAGGGAAAAGGAAACGCTCTTGCCACAGATTGCCTTTCTTTATCCCGCTTCCTCCGCCACCAACGCCTAGGCCAGGCCACGGATTACCTTTGACTAGCCGAGGACGCCGGCAGCCCCACAGCGCAAAAGGAGCCGAGGCGCACGGCGGCTCCCCTCGTCACCGCCCCCACAAGAATCAGAAGAAGGGAACTGCATCTCTCACCGTTAGGTCCTGATGGCAGACGCTGACGACGAAATCGGCGGCGCGCCGGCGGCGAACAACCTCGCCTTCACGGCTCCGACAAAATCGTGAGGGGCGAAACTCGATCAACCCTCGTCGTCGGCCGGCGCCGAGTCGCGAACTGCTCCCAACCTGATTTGCGCGGGGAGGAAAAAAGCTTCAATTTTTTTTTTCTGTTTCTGGCTCACTTTCTGTGGCGCCGAGTGGTGGAGTATGCGTAGCCTGGCTCACTTTCTGTGGAGGTCACTGTGGCCACCCGATGCAGCGACATGGCCACGTCAGTCGTGCCGCCGGGGAAACCTTGTTATCCACAAGTACTGGGTACGGTGAGCCTGATCCGCTGAGGTTACTGCCCAAACGGGTAAACAAACAGGTTTGTGACTGGTGAACCGCAGGCCCTCCATTCCGTAAGCGTCAAAACGAATATCTACTCCACATTTCTTTTTTCATTCTGAGGGAATAATTTTAACAGAATCTCTCCTATTTTTAAAAATGATCCACAGATTTTCTTGACCACATTATCAGGAGTGCTCTGAAGTGAAAAAAGAACGGATAAAATTGATGCTAAAAATCAACAGTGTTAATATTTTAAAATCAAACAAGTTGCTGAAATGTTGGTTGTAGGACCGGCTCTTACGGTTGATGCAAAGGTAGCTTCTCCTGAACGTAGCGTGGCTCTGGGTGCACTTTTAAAAAAATAAGCAATTCAGACTAGTAACCAAAAAGCATGCATGCTTGAGCGACAAATCAAACCAGATTCAATTTCAAAAAAACTACTACTTAGTACGTACTCTTGTCATGTAGGTTTTAGCGTCAAAAGGCATGAAGCAAATGAGTCTGTAGGGAGCCGGCATCCGAGTCAATCCATAACTTCGTCTTCTTCGCCACCCTTCTCTGTATAGGGATGGTTAGGCATCAGCGCAGTAGAGGCAACACCTTTCTTCGCGGTCTTCTTTTTTGACGGTGTCATCTTCTGTGGCGGAGTCAGCTTCAATGGTAAGGAGGGCTCTTTTCCCATCCTTCTCCTCCATCCTACCTTCTTCATTTTCTTTCTTTTTTCCCCTCTCTCTCCCTTCAAATTCTCATGGCCCCTCCACCTCACCCCCGGTAAAATCCTACACTGGTCATATTGATCCTCTTTCCTAGAGGATCACCAAAACAAACCACCGCTGCTACAAAAGGCCCTCTCAAAACCTTCTTCGAGATCACTTGCTTTGTTTGCTTCAGTTTGAACCACCAAGTCCTGTACTAGCCTGCAGGGGCTGTGGCCACCATCGCCACTGCGACACATGCTGGTGGAGCATGAGCAAAACCTAGCGATATCCGCTAACTTCATGCCACCCTCGATGCAGCTGTCATCACTGCCACTCCTGCAGCCTGCCCAACCTCGTGCCCATCATCCTTTGGTCACAGCCACTGACCATCCTGACCATACACACTCCTTCCCCTCCAGCTCCCAACCCAATGTCAAAATCCCCTCCAGCCAGGACCCCCTCGCCTCTGTTTATCTAAACTTCCTCTTCTTCGGATGACTGACACATGATACAGGCCTCTTGGGCCTTCTTGGAGCCTCACTGGCGCACCTGGTCACTATGCCTGGCAATCTTTGTGCATCGCCACTGCGATTGGGGAATGACCGCTCTGCCACAGAGCCTGTTCTCACGATTTTCAGAGGCATCCATGTGGAGAGGGATTCTGAAGGCAAAGGCAGGCACAACCCGAGCACACAACCTAGTGCTAGACAACGCTTGCCACCACTTGCTGAAGACCCGCCTCCTCAACAATATTAACAGCAGGAATCGACACTATTGAGAAGCTACCCCCGCAACAATTCCCACAGCCACCTGTAATAGTCGATAGTGTCATTCGGAGGGAGGGAGCTGCACAAGAAGGTGGGTACCCCTCGACTATAAGATCCAAAGACCAGAGTCCTTGTGGTCAGAAAGACCGCAAAGAGACACCGCCTCAACAGTTTTGGAGAGTACTTTGGCTACAATCAAGACCACTACAACTTCTGACAGAGCCAGCTTCAACAGTAAGGGAGCTCTTCACCCTTGCTTATCCTTATTTTTCTTCCTTTTTCCCCTCTCTCCACATCAATTTTTAGTGGAAACGAGTAGGGGGGCAATGCCCCCTCCGCCCTGTAAATCCGCTAGTTTGCTGTTTGTAGATAAAAAATTCATGGACTAAATTAAAAAAGTTACAATTGTTGTGCCTGCTTTCTAGTATTCTCTAAACTGGCCCTCTCAAAACCTTCTCCAAGAGCACTTGCTTTGTTTACTTCACTTCGGACTGCCAAATCCGCGACATTGTCTACTGTCGCATCTGCAGGGGCAGTGGCCACCTTCACCATTGAGACACCATGCTGGTGGAGCGAAAGCAAACCCAATAGCATCCACTAACTCTAGGCCACCCTCGATGCAGCTGTGGTCACTGCCACCGCTGCAGCATCCCCAACGTCCCTCCCAACATCTTCGGCCATAGCCGCCAACCATCCTCACCTCATACACGCCTTCTCCTGCAGCTCCTAACCCAACATCAAAATCCCCTCTAACCAAGACCCCCTCGCCTCTCTTCATCTAAGCTCCCTCTTCTCAGATCACTGTAACATGATGTAGGTGTCCCGGGCCTTCTTGGAGCCCCTCCAGCGCACCTGATCAGTATGCATGGCATTCTTGTGCGTCGTCGCTGCGACTGAGGAATGCTCAGCCTACCTTCGAGCCTGCTTTCCCTGTTTTCAGAGATATCCATGTGGAGGGGGAGTCTGACACTAGCGGCAGGCATAGCCCAAGCCTACAACCTAGTGTAGGACAATGCTCACCATCACTTGCCAAAGACCCGCCCGCTCAACAACTCCAACCTCATCCATCTATAGTATCGAGGAGCCACCCCTTCAACAATTTCCACAACCACCCGGCGGCCATCGACAGTGCCGAGGACGAAGATTCTAAGGCTTCTAAGGAACAAGCCCTAACTGAAAGTAGACAATTAGTATAGTTAACATGTGATTAATTAATTTCGCTTTTTGTTACAAAGATTGCGATTAAATGATATTTGAGTCAATTAAAATTGTGATCTGGATTTTAGATACCTAGAAAAGATACAACTCGTAGACCTAGCAAGCTAGTTAGTTTGCCTCATGTTCTTATCCTAAAAGGTAACCAGGACAAGGTAGTAGTAAATCAAATCTTTAACCTGTGTGCTCACAGTTATTTCACTCTAGGCTTTATTTTCCTCTTCAAAACATTCATAAAGAAATATGAACTTTCATGCTACACATCTACTATATATAGCGACTGAAACCGAACTTATTGCTCGTCCACTTAATAATGGTGTGACAATTTTCAAATCACAAAAGTTTCAGGTTTTTATAGTCACCAAAATTTTGTTTGGACAAAAAAGAACTACATTGAGAAATGGAAGTTATATACGGTACCGATTGTTGTGATGATGTTGTTGATGCCACAATGGATTCACTTGAGATGTTGTGCCAGTGCCTGTTGCCTCTTATGCATGTCTAACAAATTAGCAAATATAGATGTTACCTTCCTTTTTTGCTTCATTTATAAAAAGTTTAATTCAGTTGTATCGGGACCTATTGCTCCTCATGCATGTTTACAGTAAGCTAGCAAATAGTATATGCTTCCTTCCTGCTTTTGCATCATTGATAAAAAAATTCTCATGCATCCCTCTAATGTTCTATCTCTTTCCCACTTTTTGTCTCATTTGTAAAAAGGTTTACTGACCTCTAATTTGACTATCTTTTACGGATGGACAGTGATGCTGGGTTCCATGCTGAAGACCTCTCCTACGTCCCTGGTTTCCCCATGTTTTTGGCCACCACCCTAGCGAGGTTTTGATACGACCTGCACTACAGCTGGTGGGAGTGCAACGAGGATGGCATCCCTCAGTGTAACATTGAGTTGCATGCCCACGAGCCCGACGAGGGAGGAGGAATGCCTGTCTGGATTCTAAAGCACATTGTCGCTGGCATCAAGGACGCTCTGCCGGCTGCTGCCTACAAGGCAGTGCTATCCATCTCCACAGGGAGGCTGGACAGGACTTGCACTATGCCAATTTCCTACTACCCCGTGCAGGATGAGACAAAGCCCATCTGGGAGCCGTTTAGCCACTTTGATGGTCCCACACACATTGGAGAACTCCATGTTGCAGGAGACTTTGATGTACCTTGTTGCGTTATCCCTCTACAATTGCCAACAGTGCTTGTGGCTCCAGCAGATCGACCGTACCCTAAGTCTAAGTTACATGCTCCAGACCTCCAGGCTCTGCTCGACATTGCCCTCACTGAAATAGCAAATTAGGTCTTCGAAAGATCCTTACAGATAGGCATGCGACACACACGCATAAGATGTATGCTCTACGTCGAAAAATGGATAACCTACATCGAGAGTTTGATGACATATGCACCACATTACGGCTACAGCAGGGAGGTGCTCGCACTCACCTAGGGCAAGGAAGAGCGTCATACCTGTGTCTTCTTCTGAGGGAGGGAGCTACACAAGAAGGTGGGTGCCCTCGATTGTAAGATTCAGAGACCAGAGTCATTGTGGTCAGGAAGACCGCATAGAGACACCGCCTCAACAGTTCTAGAGAGTACTGCGGCTACAATCAAGACCACTACAACTTCTGGCAAAGCTAGCTTCAATATTAAGGGGGCTCTTCACCCTTCCTTATCCTTACTTTTCTTCCTTCTCCCCTCTCCCCACTTCAAATTTCAGTGCAAATGCGGGGGGGGGGGGGGGGGATGGGGCAATCCTCCCCTCCGCCCCTTGTAAATCCGCCAATTTGTTGATTGTAGATACAAAATTCATGGACTAAACTAAAAAAATTACAATTGTTGTGCCTGCTTTCTAGTATTCTCTAAACCTCCCCCCTCTAAACCTTCTCTCTGAGAGCGCTTGCTTCGTTTACTTCACTTCAGACCGCTAAGTCCGCAACATTGACTAGTGCGCATCTGCAGGAGCAGTGGCCACCGTCGCCAATGAGGCACCATACTGGTGGAGAGCGAGCAAACCCCACCGGCATCCGCTAACTCTAGGCCACCCTCGATGCAGCTGTGGTCACTGCAACCGCTGCAGCATCCCCAACATCCCGCCCAACATCTTTGGCCATAGCTGCCAACCATCCTCACCTCATACACGCCGGCTTCTCCTCCAGCTCCCAACCCAACATCAAAATCCCCTCCAACCAGGACCCCCTCGCCTCTCTTCATCTAAGCTCCCTCTTCTTGGATCACTGCTACATGATGCGGGCCTCCTGGGCCTTCTTGGAGCCCCTCCAGCGCACCCGATCAGTATGCATGGCATTCTTGGTGCGCTGCCGCTGTGACTGGGGAATGCCCAGCCTACCTTCGAGCTTGCTTCCCCAGTTTTTCAGAGACATCCATGTGGAGGGGGGTTTTAACGCCACCGGCAGGCATAGCCTGAGCCTGCAACCTAGTGCAGGACAATGCTCACAATCACTTTCCGAAGTCCCGCCTGCTCAACAATTCCAACAGCAGCCATCAATAGTACCGAGGAGCCATCCATCAACTATTTCCACAACTACCTACGGTGGCCATCGATAGTGCCGAGGACGAAGATTCTAACCAAAAGTAGTCAATAGCACAGTTAATGTGTGATTAATTAATTTTTCTTCTTATTACAAGGATAGCGATTAAATAATATTTGAGTCAATTATAATTTTGATCTGGATTTTAGATACCTAGAAAAGATACAACTCATAGACCTAGCAAGCTAATTAGTTAGCCTCATGTTCTTATCCTCACAGGTAACCAGAACAAGGTAGTAGTAAACAAAATCCTTTCCCCGTGTCCTCACAGTTATTTCACTCTAGGCTTTATTTTCCTCTTCAAAACTTTCATAAAGAAATGTGGACTTTCATGCTACACATCTATTATATATGGCGACAGAAACCGAACTTATTACTCGTCCACTTAATAATGGTATGACAATTTTCAAATCACAAAAGTTCCAGGTTTTTATAGTCACCAAAATTTTGTTTGGGCAAAAAAGAACTACTTTGAGAAATGGAAGTTATATATACGATACAGATTGTTGTGCTGAAATTGTTGATGCCCCAATGGATTCACTTGATTTTGTGTTAGTGCCTATTACCACTCATGCATGTCTGTAGGAAATTAGCGAATATAGTTGTTACCTTCCTATTTTTGCTTAATTTATAAAAAGTTCGATTCAATTGTATCAGTGCCTACTGCTCCTCATGCATGTCTACCAGAAGCTAGCGGATAGATATATGTTTCTTTCCTGCTTTTGCCTCGTTCATAAAACGTTCTCATGCATCTCTCTGGTATTCCATCTCTTACCACATTTTGCCTCAATTATAAAAAAGTTTTACCGATTTTTTTGACTATCTTTTACAGATGGACAATGACGCTTGGTTCCACGCTGAAGACCTCTCCCACATCCCTGGTTTTCCCATGTTGCTAGCCAGAACCTTAGCGAGGAATGGGTACGACCCGTCGCACTACAGCTGGTGGGAGTACAATGAGGATGGCATCCCTCGGTGCACCGTAGAGATGCCTGCCCGCAAGCCCCAAGAGGGAGGAGGACTGCGTGTGTTGATTCCCGAGCATACTATCACCAGCATCAGAGACGCTCTGCAAGCTGCTGCTCATGAGGCACTGCTATCCATCTCCACAGGGAGGCTGGACAGGACATGCACTATGCTGATTTGCTACTTCCCCATGCAGGATGAGACAGACCCCACCTGGTAGCACCGTTTAAGCACTCTGATGGTCCCACGCACATAGTGGAGGATTCCATGTTAGTGGAGACTTTGATGTACCTTGTTGCGCTGTCCTTCCTCTACAACTACCAATAGTGCTTGCGGCCCCACGAGATCAAGCATACCCTTGAGTTCGACTCACATGCTCTAGTCCTCCAAGTTCATCTTGATACTGCCCTTCCTGAAGTTGCCTCAGAGAATGAGAGGGCCGAAGGTCTTAAGAAGATCCCGGTGGATAGGCACGCCACACACACACGATATCTATGCCCTGCATCGAAAGGTGGATAACCAACTTCGAGAGCTGGATGCCATACGCACCGCGTTACATCAACAACAGGGAGGTGCTCGCAATCGCCTCAAGGCAAGGAAGAGCATGACACTTGTCTACTTCTTATAGTGGGAGCTGCACAAGGATGGTGGTTGTCCTTTGTAGACTGTTAGATCTGCACAATATGAGGAGCAATAGCCTCCATTTTGGAAGTTTTATATTTTGGAACCTCATTTAGAAAATGGTTGGAGAATTGTTTTTCTAATTCTTTCCTAAATTTTTGTTTATAGACTTAATTTAGAAAACTATTGAAGATGCTTTTAAGATTTAAGATTTGGATTGTGGCCAGACCAAATCGCTCGGGGAGTTTCGGTCTGGCTACAGAATAAGAAGTATTATGTACCTAGGTGTATATATTCTTCATCCAACAATTTTTACTGAATAAATGTTTGGTAAAAATTTTGATTTTACTGAATGGTCTAAGAACATAGTAAGCTCTTAGTAAAAATTAGAATTTTACCGGTAGCTCATAGTAAAATAAGTTTTTACTGAAAAGTAATTGAGTAAAAGTAGTTGAGTGAAAAATGCACACACACCCCATCACCATTGCTCTAAAACGACCCCTCAAAATCTTCTCCGATAGCACTTGCTTCGTTTGCCTCACCTTGGGCCACCAAGTCCATGACGTTGTCTAGTGTTGCACTTGCAGGGGTTGTGGCCACCGTCGTCAAAGAGGCACCATGCCAAAGGAGCGCGTGCAAATCCCGGCAGCATCTAATAACTCCAGGACGCCCTCGATGCAGTTGTCATTGCTGACACCTTTATACCCTCCCAAACTCCCACCCAACATCCTCTGGCCATAACCGCTGACCATCCTGACCTCATACATGCCTTTGCCTCCAGCTCCCAACCCAACATGAAAATTCACTCCAACTAGACCCCCCCCCCGCCTCTTTTTATCTAGGCTCCCTCTTCTTCATATCACTGCCACTTGATGCAGGCTTCTTGTGCCATCTTTGAGCCCCTCTAGCACACTCGATCACTATGCATGGCATTCTTTGTGCACCGCCGCTGCGATTGGGGAATGCTCAGCGTGCCTCAGAGCTTGCTCCCTCGGTTCTCAGAGACATCCATGTGGAGGGGGATTCTGACAGCACAGGCAGACATACCCTTAGCCCGCAACCTAGTGCTAGACTTTTCAAGTGGGAGACCCAAAACCACTCACACATTTGGTGACGTCTTTCACAAGCACTTTGGAAGCTCAATCATTGACTCCTAGCCGATCTAGGCTCCCAAACCAAGAGTAACAAGCCAAGATCACTCTAATACCTCACAACCTCTAAGGGGTGGATGAATGCTTTTTGTTAATTTTCTACTAGTCCTTAAGATCACCAATCTTTCAAGGTTCTCTCTCTTTGGTGTCCCTTGCCCTTTGACAAGTTTTCTCTAACTCTTCAGACCTCAGACACTCTTCTCAACGTCTCCCTTCACGATTTTTATTGGCTACTAATCCACAAACAATTATTGAAGGGTGATGTCATAGAGTGTCTGCTTTTACCAGTCACCGAACTGTTCCATGACTCTTTACACCAGTCCATTGTACCACCAGATTGTCCGGTGACTCCATATCTCTGCAGACTGATCTTTTCTAGAATACACTCCATATGTCACCAGATTATCTGATATATACCTTCATCGGACTATCCGTTGAACCTTCTCTTCTTGATTTCCAGAGACACCTTCTCTGGACTTCATCTTCAAGGAGATCGAATTGTCAAGTCTCTGATCACTGAACTGTCCGATGATTCCACCTCTGCTAGCTACAAAAAACATTTTCTCTAGACTTTGATCTTTTGACTCACTGGACTGTCCAGTGGCTCCTGCAAAAGCTGAAACTTGGAGTCCTCGCTTCTATCTTGTCTTCAACTTCTTCCAAACTACTTTCTCTGTCTCACAAGTGCTTTTTGAGATTCCTAAGAGCATTCCAATCTCTTGAACCAAATATGACCCGAGAGAACATGACTCGACCACCTTTATAATATTGGCAATCCTATAGACTCAAAGCTTATGAAATCTAAGCCACACTTGGCTCATTATATCATCCTTAGCCTTGATCTATCTTCTACTGAACTCCACTTTCAGGAATTATCCTTGTCAACCATCAAGGAAGCCCACCATTTTGATGTAGACCTTGTCAACCATCAAGGAAGCCTCCTATTTTGATGTAGAAATAAAGCGGTGGATTCTACAACCACACAGGTTAACTATGGTTCTCATTCAATTGTCAAAGCAATTCATACCTTTTGAGAGGACTTCAAAGGTCATGAAGCTAACAATTGTGATGTTTGAAACTGAACTTATTGCTCATTCTCTTAATAATGGTACGACAATTTTTAAATCACAAAAGTTGAAAGTTTTTACAGTCAGCAAATTTGGTTTGGACAAAAAAAAGAACAACATTGAAAAATGGATTCTATATATGATATACAGATTGCTATGATGATGTTGTCGATGCTTCCCAATGGTTTATATAGGCTCCAAGCTCTGAAAAGGCCATTGAGAGCTATTGCCAAAAACCTGACTGCCTTTTGCCATCACCAGACTAGGACTGCTAGACTGTTCGGTGACTGTTCGGACTATCTAGTGACTCATGGTTCCTCCTTTGGCGGAAAACATATTCTCTAGAATCCACTTTATTTGACATCGAACTGTCTGGTGCATACCTTCACAGACTATTCAGTGATCTTCTCTTTCAGACAACTAGAGACACCTCTTCTGTACTTCATCTTCTTGAACACTAGACTGTGACTTCGTCACTTCGGCTTCAGGAAACATTTCTTCTATACTCTGATCTTCTGCACTCACCGAACTGCCTCTCTGGATTATCTTCAACTATCACCGGATTGTCCGATGACATCGTCGTACTATTCGGTGACTCCTCTTATTGCTGGGACTTGACATCTTTGAGATCTTCTTTCTTTCCACTGCAACACTTGACATGTTCAAGACTCTTCCGATAACTCAAGTGCCTCAAAAATCCTAGAGCATCTATACTCTCTAACACTTGTAAAACTGAGACGAGTGGCATAACCTCTCTTAATAGTACCGCTTTCTTATTGACACAAAGCTTAAATTAAGGCACATATGACCCTAAATTATCCTTAGCCTCGAACAAGCTTAATTCAACCTCGGAAAACCACCGAGGTACCGAGCAACTTTGAACTTACCAACTCGTAGACATGTAGAGTAGTATTGATGAATCTACATCCAACAAGTTAGTTTATGGGGTTTTCATTCAATCAACAAAATCATACATACCTTTTGAGGGCTTTAATGGTCATGAAGCTAACACTACGAAGGAGCAATATCAAATTCATATACAACTAGACATCAGTGATATCAAACTCATGTACAACTAGACATTGGTAAAGAGAGTAATCTGATTTATCTAGTGGACTTTGGCGATAGGGAATAGGAACAGGAACAAATAATAAATTAATTTTTTAGGGGGGGGCAGCAAAATGGAGGATGAATTAATTAGCAGGAAAATTGATGATTAAGTCCTGAAACAAGAAAAATGTTGGCCTAAGGAAGCTCGGTTCCTGTTTACAAAGGTTTATAACTTCATACTCAAATGTATTATTGGCGTTCAGAATATATATATACACTGTGAACAATACTCATGAAAGTTTTGATATTCTTCATGTAAAAATAATGCTGATGATATTTTTATCAGGGAAAGTGCTTTGGAAACGTCATGCCAAATACAGTTAATTGTTTTTTTGAGGGAGTAAATACAGTGAATTGTTGAAGACATATGTTTTGGATAATTCGGCGATGTCAAAACATAAATCAAGAAAAGAAAGGATAGATACAAACGGCACTCAGGGCCAAAACATAAGTACAGCACATTGTAGCATATACATGACGACGAAACCGTCCATGCATGAAGCGTGCAACAGCAAAAAACACACGTCAAACAAGTTATATACGCGTGCGATGTGCTACACGTGTCACATTAAGGGTGTCACGTAATGCCACACACGCAGACACAAACTCCTCGTGGCGCCCGTGCATGTTGGCAGGGAGGGAGAGGAGTTCTTGGATCATATGACTTGGCACTGCTTATGTACCTGACAAAACTGATGATCATCCACAGAAAAGGCAGCGTCAATAGACACGAAGGAGAAACAACTATATGGGCGGTTCTTTCATTCTTGTAATTGGCTAGCAGTAATATGCATGACAGGCACCCAAGTTATAGCTAGATGCTAATCTCTTATTAGATTTTTTTCTCATTTTCGGACATAATTAGATGCTAATCTTAGTAGTTTCATTTTACAAAAGCAAAGCAAAGGATGAAATATCTTAGTAGTTTCATTTTACAAAATCAAAAGGATGAAATATGTTTATTTCAAAAACTCATGAACCTTTCTTTTAGGTGAAAGGCAGGTTCTCTACCGTTGCATTATAGTAGGAGCTTTTTCATGAACTTGAAAACAATAATGCAAGCGCACTTTTCAATCAACACCACAGAATTAGTTTGAAACTTCTCAACAACGAAATCTGTAGTACTGCACGACTGGTCGGTGAATAAGAATTCAGAGCCTGGGCTTCAGGATATGTACTACATCACCATATTCCGATCTGAGCGAACAAAACCTGGGGAGATTTTCAAACCTGCAGGAAGAGGGTGGCCTGGCATGGTGGACGAGAACAACTCTGGCTAGCCAAGAAGACCTGCCTATACAGCCCCATTGCACCATCCATCGATTCCATTGCTGCAAGTTGAGATTGTTGGCATGCATAGGCAAGTCATTCTTGGCTACCGAACGGGAGGCTCTACATCTCCATGCAAGGCCCCCCCTCTTCTTCTTCCTCCTCACCTGGTCGCTCCTTCAGTAGTTCAGCCATGGATCTCTCTCTCTCTCTCTCGTTAGGCCTGGCCATGTTGTGTGCGGTGGCACTCCCAGCTCACACAAGGTATTTATAATGTGGACAAGGAGAGGTGTCAGGTGATCGATGCTTGCCACATATCGGTGGAATGGCATCTATCACTGCTGTTCCTTTCGAATGGAAACAAAGTTGAGGCGTTATTCGTGGTGGGCTGAAAGTCACTGGAGATGCGAGAGAATTTGATCTTCGCCGAGTGAGAATCTCTACATGCACGGATATAGTTCCCAGGTCCACGTTATCCAAATTAATAGAACTTCGGATGAACACAATGTGCAAACAAAAGGCCAGCACAATAGGTGAGTTTTTGCGCTAGGATTTCAACAGTTTCATGATTTTCAACCGTATTCGCTCATAGGCTTACTTTGACAGCATATACATGTGCGTGGTTTGGCCGGCACAGAAAATTAGAAGTATCTACTACTCTCTTCGTCTTAAAATAAATATTATTTTTTATTTTTTAAAATTAACATTTGATTATTCGTCTTATTTAAAAAGTTTACGAAAATACAAAAATAAATAAGTTAAACTTAAATTACTGCTACTAATGAATTATTTTATAATAAAATAAATAATATTTTCACAATTTTTTTAATAAGACGAATGGTAAAAGAAGATGTTTGAAAATGTAAAAAAACACTTATTTTGTGACCTAGGGAGTACATGATTCGCCATGTATTTTTGCCCCTTATGAATACTTTATCCAATGAAAAGGCTAATTTCTGCGATAGTCCGTCCGTTTTTAAATTGATGTCCTTGTTGATTTTTAATTCTAACTTTAATCATTTGTTTTATTCAAAAAATTAGTTCAGAGTAAAAAATTTTAAATTGTAATTTAAATAGCTCTAATGATAAATCAAATTATAACAAAATATATTATATTTATTAAATTTTTTTAATAAAACGAATGATCAAAATTGAAGCAGAAGTCAACGACCACAACGTAGGGAGTAGGTCGTAACCAAAAACTGTCGCAAAAAAAGGTCGTAACCAAAAAGGCTAGATATATCCTTACAGAAAATGAAACCAGCTTTCCCTCCGACTGCCTGACAGTTGACTTGCCTCGAAATCTTTCAAGATCTCATCTCGGACAGATCGAGATGTCTACTGCTAAGATCGGCCAGACTCAAAGAATCTGGAAAAGATACATTTCGAAAGTGGCAAATTTCAGCAACTTTCAACGGGAATCCAACTGGTTATGGCGATGAATTCTTATTCTCTTTGAAAGAACGTGATCAATTGGACGGGCGCCTGATAGGACAAGAGATTAGAATCTGAATGCAAACAAAAGATAAGGTAATGCACCACGGCGTTCATTGTACAGGTGGGGATTTCTACATCTCAAGTACCATGCTAACCTACAGCGAAGCTCTTCAGGCTTTTACTGCCTACCCCTGTACAAGAAATGAGTATCGATGGCCAGAGATGATGACAGCAAAAGTAGAATAATCCGGAGATATAAACACAACTTCATGAACATATTCCTCTTCGAGGAGGAAACACTGCTGTGGAACTAGTTTAAGCTACATTTTTTTTTCTCAAAACCTCTTTATAATGCGCCTTTTTTTATAGTAGAAAGGATGTATTCTTGGACTTCTATTATAGCATTCAACAATAACAGTTTCTGCTTCTACGAGATTCTTGCCAAACGGTTTGAAACAAAACAACTTAGATCTGCTCCCCTACTTAAAAGATCTTTAAAGCAACTAATTTGTTGAGTCTCATTATTAGTCAAAATGTAAAATGTTATTTTAACAAAACTTAGAAATGCTTATACTTACAGATAGAGAAAATATAAAATGAGCACCAACTAGAAACTTATTTATGTGAATACACATGTTTTACTCGGTGCATGTCTATGAAAGACGAATCATCCTTTCTCTTACTATACATAGAAATTAATACTGGTGATGATTTTTTTTAGAATCAGGTGCTAAATTTCTCATAATCAAAGAGAATATACAATCATTGCTTGCAGGCATTGCAGTAGGAATGGGGAGGATTGATGTGGACGTGGTAACTTTCGATTTGATAAAGATGCGACACACAGTCGATCTAATCTCAAATCAACACAATTCAATTCTCACAATCGCAAAACTACTTCTACTCTGATTATCTACCTTATAACACACAATTGACCTCATCAGAAAGGCTAATCCAAGCCTACAAATTGAATAACACAAGTAAGAAAAAAGAAGAACGCAACTCAATTGCGAAATCTGAATTAAACTCATGAAGTTAAAATCCAACAAACCATCTAATCGCGAAACTGTTTGATAACAGATTAATCTAAGCGAAACCTAAGTCTAATAATGGCAGCTACTATTTATATCGAGTTTAGAGTGTTCTTAGGAGGCAAATGCTAATACTAATGGATCTAAAAAAAATACACTGTCCAAGGACCAAAAGATGGTGCCGCAGCACTTTGATATATTCTGAACGTTATCTTGTTTTAACGATTTATTACAGATCTAAGAAGTATTTTGGCACGAGACTAGATCCATTGAAAAGATTATCTCCTTAGGTATCCAACCATATGTAGGATATCCAAAACGGAGTTCTTTGAACATCCGTTTTAGTGCAGACTTCTCCTGAAGTCTAACCAGGACTCGAATGTTAGATTTAAATTCCTTTTGAAATTGAACGTCCTTCTTTATTTTGTGCATCTCTAAGTTATTCTCCAACTTCCTTTACTCATCTACAATATTTTCTAATCATGATAAAGTCATGAGGTTACAATAATTCTCAAAGAAAGAAAAACATGTATTTAGAAATAAGTTCACGTCTAATTTCAACTGTCGTACATAAATTTCATCAATACTAATTTGAGTACTGTTGTGTGTATCTAAATGAGCGATGTTCTCATCCTCCTTCACTTCTTATCCTGCAACAAGCATGATAAAGTAGAGGCTACAGAGATATTTGAATACAATCACTTAGTGGCTAAAAGATCTTTAGTGCTGAACCTTGATCGTTTGGTCCAATGATGGAGAGTAGACTTCTTAGATTCTTAAAAAAATGTTAACGTGGAATACAGAAGAAAAACACAGAAGACCCTGAGAGTAATTATATATTAGCAGCAGTAACACTGCCTTGATAATTACGCACCGTAGAAGTATCGTGTTGTTGCAGCAGAAGCACCATGACTTCCTGTATCCGCCCTCTATGGACAGCTCAATAGTGTCATATACCTGCCAGTGGGCCAATGAGCTTGGTACCTGGTGGGGACAATATAAGAAGAAAAGAAGGCCAATGGAAGGGGCATCGAAGAAGAAAATCACCAAAACTCTATCGTCTCCTCCGGAGCTTCCTCTACCCCAATTGCTTGATGCCTATCCCTAACTCTATTTCCTCTGATCCCATTCTCCTGCTGCTGCTACTCTCTAACGTTGTTCTAGCTATCCAAGTTGTGACAGACCGTCTCACAGAAGAGATGATCCATCGACCATAGATCTTATCGGGTGTCGCTCGACGAAGCGAGCACTAACAGTACAACTCAAAAATGATAAAATATACTACAAAACATCGATTAAGTTAATAAAACTAAGATTTTCGAAAGCACGAAAGCGATAACCTAAATTAGAGTCTCCTAGAGACTATGCATAAGATATCATCGAGTCTATACGATACATTCTCTAGCAGCACACAAACAACAGCGCGGCGAGCATATCTCCCAACAGACATAGCCACCCTTGAGGTTGCTTCTGCCAGTTGGTCTAAAAGAGGGAGAGAGAAATCACTTGCACACAAAACCACAGAGAGCCAAACCCTAAGCATTCAAATGCTCAGCAAGTCTTACCCGTCAACATGACCAACTATAGCCGACTCCAAGAATATGATAAGACTGACTCACAGGGATGGTCTTTTGTATAAAACATAGCACTATTAGTCAATCCTTACTCTCCTTTTTTAGCGGTAGGTTAAGTTCAAAAAATATAAATTTAATTTACACTATAAACTATAGCAAACATGGTTACCAAGCAATTAACTATAAACTAAGCAAACAATTCATATTATTATTATTAGTCTAGTTGTTACTACGACATGACATAGTGAACAAACGGTACTCATTACTGTGAGGGGCAGCGATTATAATCAGTTTACACCAGCTGAAAAACCCCAAAGTACACGGCACGTATGCGCTTTTCGGAAGCCGTACGTGGCAACCTTTCACAATAATACCATAAGGCCGGTTTGAGGCCTAATTCTCCCGAGACTATGGTGACGTGTCTATGGTTAGATTCAAGTCTCTCCTCTGCCTCCACCTTCGTCTAAAGAGGAGTAGAGGTACGTTCAACCACTACGGATATTGAGTTATATCAGTTCCTTAGATCCTATTTCTCCAGTACGCATTCGGTACGTTCAAACTTGCTCAATAGGGCAACACCCAGATCGGTCCTTAACCGACACAGACAGGGCTCTCACCGTGAAGGCCCTGCCTTCTCAAACCCTCCTGTACCACTTCTCTGTTCGATCTCAAATTTATTAAGTGATGGAATAATCTGAACCCTAAGTCTCGCGAGTGACTTTACATTCACTCGACTTCTACAGTGAAATAAAACTTAGCCTAGCTTTACCTCGAGTTATTTGTATCAATATATACTTAACAGCGGTAAAGGGTACTATCATGCAGTCTAAGGTTTCAAACAATTTTTACAACTTAATATACAGTACATTAAACATAGTGTAAACAATGATAAAATAAAAACTTTAAAAAGGAGTTAATACATCAGGGTTTGCCTGGGCTTTAACAATGCTAGCACAATCAAGAGAGAAAGATCTTCAGCCGCGACGGACGACTCCTGAGCAACCAGATCCAGTTGTCAGTCTTCCACGTTATTTTCTAAGTGCATGAAATGATATGCGAGCGTGATTAGTTATGCACCTAATAAAATTATAGGGTTTTAAACTTGTCATCGCCTGCGACGATAAATTCATATGTGATGATATGCTTATGAATGCATATGACTAGGAGTGTTAAGAGAATGCTTTCATGAGAAATGAGTTTATTAATTTAACGCAATATCTTTAATTATATGGTAAGGTTCTGATTTTTACCTAAAAGAATGAATTTCTATACTCTGCTAAATAGTTCATAATAGGGAAATTACTTCTAAATTTTTTTAATATGGTTCTTAAAGGCATAAACTGCAATTTTAGTGGCTCATAATATTAATAAGGCTATAAACTAATTTTTGAACAAGTTATACAATTTATTATTAACCCATGAATTTATAATGAATTAATCCCTAACTAAGAGTAAATAAGCATTTATAAATAATCTACAAGAACATAAATTCTAATTAATTACAAGATGACAGAACTTAATCTGTAGAAGCTCGATATAAAATTTTCACATTTTTAATTATGCATGAAAATGATGATATGCATGCATGTTTAATGCACCTAATTAATTAATAAAAATAGATCCAATGCAGAAAATGCAACTTTGAAAGTTCTAAAATATTCTACATGATGAGAGGATTTTAATGATATATTATTTGCAATTTATTGAATTATTATGCATTTACTGTGAATTTTATCACATTTCTCGGATACTGGCAATTAAATAATCAAAAACGAAAATGAATCAAACCAGCCATGGGCTCCCCATACCGCGAGCCATACGGAAAGGGGCCCCACGTGATCTGGCCCATGTAGCCGCACCGGATCCCGGTAGGGCGGGCGTCCAGCCGGCCATGGCCGGGGCTCACCGGGGTTCACCGAGGCTCACCAGAAGTTCACCGGCAGCGAGGACGCTGCCTGATGCGGCTTCGGCGAGGTGCCGGCAGTGCTGTGGTTCAAGAAACGCAAAGGCGTCTTCACTGAGAGCTTCGTTGTTGCGTGAGAAAGACCGGCATGAGTTCTGTAGTCGTCGGGGAGGGCCGGATGTGGATCGGCGGTGTAGAGATGGTCAGGCCCCCCCGAACGGCACCAAGGAGACTCAAAAATCCTGCACCAAAAGTGACGGATTCGATCGATTCTTGGACCTAGAAGCTGCGCTGATAGATTAGGAATATGAATCCATGAGGAATCGAAGAATTCTCACCGGAATCGGCCGGATTTCGCCAGAGAACGGCGGCTCGCTTGAAACTGCGAGTTGGGGGCAAAAACTTCAAAATCCAAGGACAATCTGACGCGAAATCACCAAGGAAGCTTGGGGGTTTGCAAGAGGGCTTAGAGAGGCCGCGATCTGCACAGTTTGGGAGCTTGGGACGTGCCGTGGAGACGGAGCGCCGAGCTCGGTAGTGAGGGCGGCAATGGAGGCCTCTTCCGGAATGGGAAAGAAAGAGGGAGAGAGGAGAGTGAGGAACTCGGCCGGAGGGGCGTAGAGCGCGGGAAGGCTGGGACACGCGTCGGCTGGGTAGACCTGGCACCGTGCATGAGCTCCACGGGGGAGAGTCGCGGTGGCTGTCCAATTTCTGTCACGTGGGACCCACCTGTCAATGCCTCTGGCGCCCTTCTTCCTGCCAGAACCAGATACGTATCTCTCCCTCGTACACAGCGAGCTTAATGCTTACGCATTTTGAGAAAAAAAATGAATAGCAAACAAGCCCAAAATTGCTTGAAACTTTGTAGAAAGTTTCTTCAGCACGTGATCTCCAACATAGATCACAAGCATGGGTTTTCGCCAACGCAACGAAAGGTATGGAATTTCGAATATTCGTAAGTGATAAGGAGACTGCGAATTGCTGAAAAGCCAAATCAGTTTACCATTTTAGGGAGGTCCAAAAGAAATACTTCTAGTGCTCTGAACATTTGGAAACTATGGGAAATAGTTGTCTATCTCGTGATCTCCGCGCTAACCAACATGCACACACAGGTAGATTCGAAAGGAACTAGAAGATATATAATTTCGAAAATGGTTAATTTTAAGGGAACTACGAAATCTCCCGAAAACAGATTTGCTTAACCAAATTCTGGGATCTGAAATAAATACCTCCCAAGTTCTGAGAATCTTGAAAATTTGCAGAAAGATAGAATGTTTCAAGATGAACCACTTTTGTTTTAGGGTTAAGTTAAAATTCGAAGCAGATTTAATTCTATAGGGATTAGAATATAGGTAAGGGTCCCGACATTGAAAGTTTGAACTAATCGATTAAGGGAGTTCTGAACTGCTGAAATGAGATCACTGTACGAATTTCTGAGGTATGGAAGAATTAAGTCTAGACCTCCTGAGAATTGGAAACTTGACAATGTGATTGAACTCTTCTTAAGGAACAACTTTTACTTTGGGCTCAGGCTAAAATTTGAAACAGAATTTTAGTTATAACATTCTGAAGATAGTTAAGTGTTAAGGATTTAAATTTTTTTTTTGCTGTTTTGAATTTGATCAGACCCAAGTAACTATTTGTAAATTCAAGAATTTTGATCACGTTTAAGTATTGCGACACTTTTCTCTGGAAGAGTCCGAACTTTCACTTTATTTTTTGAATTAAATTGCAAAATTCGGATTAATAACATGGATTTCTTTCATCTATTAGAACATAAATTCTTTACTTTCGAATTCTTTCTGAAAAATTCTCATTCCTTGACTTTGAGAAACACTGGGTGTTACAGCCCTCTCCCTTAAAGAAATCTCGTCCCAAGATTTAGGGGAAAGGAGAGAAGAGAGTCTGGTTGTACGAAGTTTTTGGCTCCTGAAGAGATCAATGTAGTTATTAATGCGCTCCAGATTGTTTGCGCCAAGTGGAGGATGGAACATGTTTACTGAAGGGTATAGAATGACCACGGCACGAACATGTTACCTTGGTCGAGTTTAAAGAAACTTAGAAAAACTAGAAGTATCTTCCTTATTTCGACAAAATTTTTCTTCTTGGCAGATACACTCGAGAATGACAAGGTTTTGCTTAGAAGCTAGTCAACACTAGGATTCAAAGTGAGGCACCAAACAAGACAACGTAGTTTCCCAGCTTCCGGCATCCATATGCTTCCATTGAGCTAGGGTAATCATACTGAGTCCAAAATCATAGTTTGGAAAGAACTATGCCCATGCTTCATGATTCCGTACGAGATAGATAAAGGTTTGAGAACAAGGTGGAATAGGTTGGACAATCAGGAAATCTCAATCGCAACATTACTCAAGCCGGTTGCGTATTCCAGATAATACACCATCCATGCAAAAGTACATTACAATTAGATTTCTCCAAGATTCGTTTGTCGGTTCAAGAATGGATCCTCTGCATTAGTGTGAATGCATTGAGAGTCAATGACATGTGGGTTTGATCCCACATGTCATTGATCCACCAACTAATGCAGAGGATCTCTATCGTGAATTCTGAACTTTTTTTTTTATCTAGATCGCATGCAACCTTTTATCAGATTCCATAAACTAAAACTAAATAATGGTGTGTGGGGAGGGGAGAGGTGAGGAGTGAACCAGTGAAGAAGGGCAATACTGTCTTAAGGTTTTACATAATGGAATATTACAAATAAGTTACAAAATATACTCGCACCGACCTGATTTCACGAAAATAAAATGCCACCGACCCGATTTCACCAATTGTAGTGGAATATTTCAAAACCAGTAAAATTGCAATGGTATGCATCAAATCACTACCGAAACCGAATGTTTGCCGAGTGCCACCCTGGGCAAAGCTTACTCGGCTTAGTTTGTGACGGCAAACAGCTGTTTGCCGAGTGCTTTTTGTCGTGCACTCGGCAAACCCTTTGCCGAGTGCTGTATCGACACTTGGAAAAAAAACACTCGACAAAATTTAAACCGAAAAAACCCGAAAAAAACTTTTTTTTAATAGAGAGAGGCCCCCATCGGCCGGTTACGACATTTTTCGCACAGGCCGGTTGCGGCATTTTTTGCAAAGCAGCCAATCGCGACCAGCCGGATTCGAACCCGTGACCTCCCCCTCGCTCGCACCCTCTCTAACCACTGCACCACATATTATACTAAATTGAGTTAAAATTGCTTGTTTGAGGCTCTAAACGAATTCAAATAAAAAAGTTTTTAACTATAAAATTTCATAACTTTTTGAGATCTACAACTTTTATTTTGGTAGTTTCTCCATCCGATGTCGTTTACAAAATTTGAATTTCAAATTTAAGAAATTCAAATGTAGTTTTTGATAAGAAGATGATTTTAAATCAAAAAGTTGTCAACTACAAAGTTTCACAATTATTCGAGATCTACAACTTTCATTTTGGTTGTTTCTCCATCCGAGGTCGTTTGAAAAATTCAAATTTCAAACAAGGTCTTTGCACTCGGCAAACAAGACCTGATTTTTTAAAGCACCTTTTGAAGCAGGAAATTAATTCAAATTAAAAAGTGTTCACCTACAAAGTTGTAAGATTTACAACTTTTATTTTGGTCATTTGTTCATCCGACATAGTGGTAGTAACATTGTTCAAAAATCTTATATATCTTTCTTTTAGTTTTATGAGACTATATGAGAGATGTAGATTTTACGAACAACGTTACTGTCACTTTGTCGAATGAAGAAATGACTAAAATAAAAGTTGTAGATCTTAAAAAGTTATATAACTTTGTAGTTAAAAACTTTTTTTGCTGCTTCAAACTGTGCTTTGAAAAATTAGATGTTTCTTGTTTGTCGAGTGTAAAACCAAAAACACTCGGCAAACATGCAAGTTTGCCGAGTGCAAAACCAAAAACACTCGGTAAATATCTTGTTTGCCTAGTGAAAAAAAAAACACTCGACAAATAAAAAAGTTTGCCGAGTGCTTTTATTTTACCGAGTGTTTTTTGTATAGCTCTCGGCAAAAGGTTGTTTGTGAGTGCCCGAAGGATTGCACTCGGTAAACGACCTAGTGTTAGAATTGATCTCAGTCATTTGGCCCAATGGCCAAATGGGCCTCTTGACCGCGCCCTGATCGGGGGCGCCCAGCCTGTTTCGAGGCTGGAGGGCCCCTGTCACATAGTGCTATAAAAGAGGAGGTGGGGGCCAGGGCGTGGGAAAGACAAGCATTCCAGCATTCAGCGCCGCCCTGACCCCACTGTCTAACCCTAGTCCGATCTTGAGAGAGCACTGCCAGTGACGGAATGCCCTCCACGCCGACCACCAGGAGCCCCTCGGCGACCACTGCTCCGCCACCAGGTTCATTGCCAGGGGGTCCTCCATCGGCCGCCGCTGCCCAGCGCAGACATCATCGACCACAAGAGGCGGGAACAGCTACGGTGACTTCATCCACGACCAGGATGGTCACAAATGGTAACCAAAAGACCCTCTCTCCCTCTCGGCTCTCCCTCTCCAGATCTAGCTCCCAGCGATCCAAAGTAGTACAATGGCATCAGAGCCAGGTTTAGGACTAGATCTCGAGAGCACCAAAAACAGCAACGCCTAAACCTTAACCCTAACCGAAACATCGGAACCCTAACCCTAAGGATCCGAAAAGAAAGAGGCAAGGATACCTCATATGGAACGGCGCCAGCTGGGTTTCTCGTCGTCGCGCTAGCCGTCGAGCACTGAAAAGAGGACGCCGCGCGTGCCACCCTTGACGGCTGCGCGCTCACCCTCCGGTGAACATGCGCGCCGGCAAGGACAGCGCGACGGCACCGGGACGGATCCGTCGAGCGTGCGACGGCCGGTGCGCGACTCGGCCTAGTCTCCGCCGTCGTCGCCGCTCTCTCTCTCTCTCTCTCTCTCTCGTGCGCGAGGATGAAACGGAGGCGGGTGGGAGACAATGGAGCTAGGGTTAGGGCGAGCCGGCGCGGCGGGGTTTTTATATCCCCTATTTTCGCGGGGGCGTTGGATCTCGATCCAATGGCTGGTGGCGTACGTTGGCTACTCGGGCCAAAAATGGCCCAGGCGGGCGCGCGAAATGGCGGCCTAGGCTCAGGTTGTCTTGGCCGCTTTTGCCGCCCGCCGCGAGCACAAGTTGGGCCAGGCCAAAAGACTAGTGTGGGCCGGCGCGGTCTGTGGGCCGCAAGAGGAAAAAAAAAGGGAACTGGCACGGCTGGGCCGCGTGATCTTTGCTGGGCCACGCCTAGATGGGCCGCAGCGCGTCCGCAGAAATGGGCCACGCGTGAGCTACTGTAGAGATGGGCCGAGCCATTTTCGGGCAAAGATTAAAAGAATTCCCTTTTTCTTTGTTTTTCAGAGGCTATTTTAATTGATAATTTTGCAATTATTTGCTTAATTAAAAATCTGTCAAAAATTGAACCAACGAGATGTTTTTGACAGAATAGAAAAATAAAGATGCTTCTGAAAATTAGAGAAATTTTATTTCCGCTGCGGACTTAAAGATATAATTTTCATTATTAAATTCGAACCAACAAGAGAATTTAATTTTGAAAAAATAATGATAAATTCTAGATAATTATGATATTGTTATTTTCTGACCAACGTTGATTATGAAAGTATTATAATTTTTTAATTGATGATTTTTTATACATTATTTCTATTTTCTGCCCAACGGTGATGTAGATTTAATGTATAGATAAAATTGTATGTCATATTTTTGGCTAACGTTGAAAATATGGCATATGATTTTGTTGTTATGTTCTCACTTTACTTGATTTATTTATTTAAAAGCGAATGCAACTTGTTGTATCAAAAGAATCCCACTCTCAAAAGTGATAATTACAGTGAGTGGAAGAAAAGAAAAAGAGGCTGAAGTGAACAGGGTTCTGGTTGGCACTGAGCTTGAGACGTCAGTGAGGAAAGAAAATGAGATTGGTGCTGCTTGACAGACTATAGAGAGAGACTATGCTCCATTAAAGATATCCTATGACTTTGAACATAGGAAATAGACCACAGCCAACAAGAAAAATTTTGGTTGTGATAAAGAACTCGATTGAGTCTGCAATTGTGGGCTTAATCACAGAGTGTGACACTGTCACAGGGGCTTTGACAACGCAAAGAATCATTTCACTGGTTCTTCAAAGACATATGTAACCCAACTGATAAAGCAGCCTGTGAAAGAAAGGTACTCTGGTTGTGACAGTGGCATAAGAGAGCACATATTTAGGATGATCAATTAGGCATCTAAGCTGGATTAAATGGATCTACCATCTAATCTTGCTTCCTTGCCCAAAGAGTTCAACACTTTGTTGTTAACTACAACATACAGCTCAAGAAATGGGATTTAGAGAAGCTCATTATTATGTGTGTGCAAGAAAAAAAGAAAAGAATTAAAATTTTAAATGGTGGTTCTATTACCTGTGTAAAAGAAAATAAGAAAAGAATAAGGGAAAAGCTCCCATGGTACATCAGTCTCAACAAGAATATTTTTGCAGTAAACAAAGATCAGTGTCTTCACTGCAAGAAGACATGACATTATAAGTAGGATTGTCCTGATTGTTTAAAGATGATTATGACAGAGAAAAGTGAGAACATTATTACGTTTGTAAATTGAATGAAACAAAAAAGAAAAAGAACTCTAGATGCGTCATCGAAATTATGGCACTATCGTTTAGCCCATATTTCAAGGGAGAGAATAGAAAGACTAGTTAAGAATGATATTCTTGCTCCACTAGAGTTCTCAGACTTAGAACAATGCAGAGAATGCATCAAAGGAAAATATGTAAAGAAAATTAAGAAAGATGCAAAAAGAAGCACAAGAGTTCTACAAATAGTTCACACAGATATTTGTGGTCATTTTTCTGTGAAGAGTATAGATGGTTATGACTCGTTCGTAACATTCACGGATGTCTACTCTCGATGTGGATATATTTATCCAATCAAAGAAAAAAATAAAGTCTTGGATAAATTTAAGATATTTAAGGCTGAAGTTGAAAACCAACACAATTTAAATATTAAAATAGTCCGATCCGATCGTGGGGGGAGTACTACGATCGGCATACCCCGTATGGATAAGTTCCTGAACCTTTTGCGAGGTTTCTATACGAAAATAGAATAGTGGCCCAGTATTCTACACCGGACGAACCTCAGCAAAATGGAGTAGCTGAGAGACGTAACTCTGATGGATATTGTGCAAAGCATGATGAGCTATTCTGCACTGCCATTGAGTTTGTGAAAGGAGGCATTAAAAACCGCCATTCATATTCTCAACAGAGTACCAAGTAAATCGATGCCCAAACAGTTCTCTCACTAAACCACTTACGTGTGTGGGGAGTCCTGCTGAGGCAAAAGTATTTAACCCAAACCTTGAGAAGCTTGATCCCAAAACAGTAAGCTACCAATTTCATTGGTTACCCTAAAAAGTCAAAATGTTTTCATTTCTACTGTTCAGACAGATATATTTATATATATAAAGTTTGTGGAAACGAGACACGTTGTCATCTTAAAAGATGAGATGATGAGAGGGAGCATGGTAGCTTGAAAGATTGATCTTGAAAAGAAGTGAGTGTACGTGCCTACTTCGATGATTGAAGAGCTATTCTTCTCACTGTCGGCTGTCGCTACACCGACAGTGTAGGACACTGTGGTGTCAGCACCTATTATTGTTCCTTCTGTGGCAACAATGAATATGAATGAAGAACCTGTTCTTCAGGATCCCATAGAACCCGTTGCCACAGATGAGGAAGAGCAACAACAGCCTCTAACAGAAAATGTGCAAAATGAGGAGGCCCAAGAAGGTCTCAAAGAGTAAGAAGATCAGTTATTTCTGATGATTATCAAATTTATCAAACAGAGGAATTTCAAATGGAGGATGATCTCACCTCATTTGAAGAAGACATGAGAAGCGAAAACTCTTCAAAATAGCTTGAGGCCATGGAAGAAGAAATAAAGTCTATGAAGGCTAATAAAGTCTGAGACTTGGAAGTAATTCTTAAATGAGCCAAAACAGTAGGCTGCAAATGGGTCTACAAGACAAAACTCGACTCCCAAAGGAATGTAGAAAGATATAAAGCACGACTCGTGGCAAAAGCTTTACGCAAAGAGAAGGGATTGATTACAATGAGACTTTTTCTTCAGTCTCATGTAAAGATTCCTTCAGAATCATAATGGCACTAGTGGCTCATTATGATTTAGAGTTGCATCAAATAGATGTAAAGACAGCATTTCTCAATGGGGATTTGGAGAAAAATGTTTACATGACACAACCGAAAGGTTTTGTCATGGAAGAAAATGAAAGAATGAGGATGCCGTCTAAAGAAATCGATTTATGGGTTAAAGCAAGATTCAAAGCAGTGGTACTTGAATTTTAACAGTACGATAAAGAAATTTGGGTTTTAAAGAAAATATATAGGATAATTGCGTTTATGCAATGTTCAAAGTTTGAAACGTTAACTTTCTAATCCTGTATGTAGATGACATCCTGCAGATGAGTAGTGATGTCAGTCTACTACTGGAAATAAAGAAGTTTTTTGTCTTCAAAGTTTGATATGAAAGATCTTTGTGAAGTTTCGTTCGTTTTAGGGATCGAAATTCACCGAAATAGAAATAAAGGAGTATTGAGACTGTGTCAAAAGGCATACATATTCGGTATGCATAAATGAAGTCCATCACCTGCTACTATAGTCAAGGGCGACAGATATAGGGATTTTAATGCTCCAGGAACCAATATAAGCTCAAACAAATAAAATCGGTTCTATATGCTTCAGTTGTCGGAAGCTTGCAGTATACTCAAGTGTGTACGCGTCCTGACTTAGTGTTTATTACCGGGTTACATGGCAGATTCCAGTGCAATCTTGGCATAAACACTGGAAATTGATAAAGAAAATCTTGCGTTGTTAGCAAGGAACAAAAGGCCTCAAGATGACATATAGAAAAAACAGTTTCACTCTATGTAGTGGGGTACACAGTTTTGTTTATGCGAGAATGGTAGAAAATCAATATCCGGATATGTGTTCAATCTCGCATAAGGAGCTATATTTGAAAAAGCTCAAAGAAAACTCGGCGTACATTGTGCACGATGTAGTGCCGGTTTGTAACATGTTATGAGGCTACGGGGCAGGTGAACTGGCTTAAGAAGTTTATACCCGATTTAAAAGTGGTTGACAACATCCATGGACCACTTAAGTTGTACTGCAATAATGAACCCGCAGTAATGTATGCATACAACAATAAGTCAAGTGGTGCTGCCAAACACATTGACACAAAATAATATGTTGTGAAGGTTTAAGTTCAGGATCACATTATAAATCTTGAGCATATAAGTATCGCAAAGATGTTAGCGGATCCGCTTACTAAAGGCTTACCACCTAACGTGTTCAAAGAACATATTGCTAGCATAGGTTTAAGGGAAAGCCTATGATTCTTGAACTAAAAGAAGACCTAAAGATAAGTGACTATTTCAGAACGGAGAGGTGTATTGTAGTTGTTGAATCTATCGGCGATTGACCGTGACGATGAGACATGCTTTATGTACTAATCTGTGATGGAATGAGTAAAATAAAAGGTGTATAAATTAAAGTTCAAGTATAAATTGAGATCAATGAGGAGAATGTTAGAATTGATCTCAGTCATTTGGCCCAACGGCCAAATGAGCCCCTTGACCGCGCCCTGATCGGGGGCGCCCAGCCCATTTCGAAGCTGGAGGGCCCCTGTCGCATAGTGCTATAAAAGAGGTGGTGGGGGCCAGGGCGTGGGAAAGACAAGCAGTCCAGCATTCACCGCTGCCCTGACCCCACTGTCTAACCCTAGTCCAATCTTGAGAGAGCACCGCCAGCGACGGGATGCTCTCCACGCCGACCACCAGGAGCCCCTCGGCGACCACTGCTTCACCACCAAGTTCATTGCCAGGGGGTCCTCCACCGGCCGCTGCTACCCAACGCAGACATCATCGACCACAAGAGGGGGGAACGGCTACCGTGACTTCATCCACGACCACGATGGTCACAAACGGTAACCAAAAGACCCTCTGTCTCTCTCGGCTCTCCCTCTCCAGATCTAGCTCCCAACGATCCAAAGTAGTACACCTAGCACTCAGCAAACATCCGGTTTCCGAGAGTGAATTAAGAAAGGAGGAAATCAAAACCGACGGCCACTACAAAATTCAGCACCGGAAACAGAATCAGGTTTGGTTGTGAATCGGCAGCGAGCGGATACTGCCTCTTGATGATGGCATGCTGCCTCGTTTTGGAGCCACTGCACCATAGATACCTCAAGTCCGTGAGGAAGCTTGTTCCGGGTGAGATCCACGACGTGATGCAGAGGTTCAACACCACGACGATACAGTACACAGCCATCAACACGGTACGATTGCCCTTGTCCGAGACGGCTGTAATCGGGGCGTAGAACGCCAGCATCAGGCAGTTCAGCGACAGCCAGAAGCTTTGCAGCGCCGCGATGAAGCTCTTCCACGAGCCGACCGAGCGAGACGCCTTCCCGTAGACGAGCAGGATCACCGTGACCACGGATGCTACCACGGCGATGGTGTTGAAGAACAGGAAGATCGAGAAGGCCGGTTTGCCCTTGAGGATCGCCGTGCCGTCGTCGCCGTAGCCACCAGGCAGCTGGAACCCCGTGGTAAATGCCGTGGTGGCGATGAGCACGGCCACCACCGCTAGGCTGTCGGATGTCTTCTCGATCCCCTGCCATATGTCGCCGCCGCTCCATGGCTTCAGTTGGTCCTGCCTTTGTGGCCGTGATTGGGCCCGGAAAGCGACGAGGACAAGCACCAGGGTTACCTGATATATTTGCACAGAATTATTCCCAAGAACTAGAAGTAGAAGAACATTATAAAATACGTTTGTTCCAAGCAATTGAAATTTAATTTCTATTGCTACCCATTGTGAAAAAACTGGTTGATTTCTCGACGAGGTCGAACGGCGTGTGGCCATCGTCGTTCAGGACATCGGCGCGCACCTTGCCCTTCCGTAGCAGGGTCTCCGCGACGCGGGGCGCGCCCGCGGCCACGGCGAGGTGGAGCGGCGTGTTCCCGTTTCCATCCCGCGCGTCCAGGAGACCGCGCAGCATGGGGTCCTTAACGGCGAGCGACACGACCGAGGAGCGCTTCTCCTTGGCTGCGGCGTGCAGGAACGTCCCGCCGTCATCGTCCCGGAGCTCGGCGGCGTCGGGGCAGCTCTGTAGCAGCTCAACAACGACGCGGTCGTGGCCCATCCGCGCCGCGACGTGGAGGGCCGAGAGGCCGCCCGAGCGGTCTTTCCTGTACACCGTCCTCGGCGGCGCGTATCGCAGGATCGCGCGGACGACGGAGAGCTGGCCGTCGGACGACGCGAAGTGGAGCGGGGTGCTGCCGTCGCAGTGGACTTCGTCCGCCAGAGCGGGCCGCCATTCCAGCAGCTGTCTGACCATTTCCTCGGACTGGAAGACAGCGGCGTGCAGAGCGTTCTGGCCGCTCGGCTGTTGAATCTATCTCCTGGTGTGGCCCTGCATGCACCGCTCTGGCTTGGTCACAACGGCCGGGGCAGCATGCACGGGAGTACAGCGACTCCCACGTTTATCTCACGATAATCACGTCCTGCGCGTCGTGACCCGGTTTTTTAGTTCGTTTTTCCTTCAAATGTGCGCAGCGCATGATTAGCAGTAAGGCCAGGTCGTGGAATGTCAGGAAGCCGGTTAGTTTCCTTTGTAATAGGCTAAAGACTAGCAAGTTTAGTTGCTTCAGTACGTGAGAATACAGAGAAGAAAACGCCCAGAGTTTCCTGCGGCGGCAAAACCTTGTTTGTGTTCTCCGGTGTCTTGTGTTCGTCATTGGCCAGAAATCACGTAGTGCCTTAACCGAAGTGAGGGATTGAGAGTGTGAGATCCTGTAGTTTTTCCCAACCTTTGGTATACAGAGCCATATCATTCCCAGTTCCTACACGATGTCTATCATCCAGGCAGTGACGGCAAACGCCGGCGGCGGCGGTGGCGGAGGATCAAGTTCGTACCAGTATCCGCAGCTCACGATGACGAACTACACGAGCTGTGTGATTCGTGTCCAGGCGATCATGGAGGACCAAGGTGTCTGGGCTGCGGTGCAGCCAGTGGCCGGCGAGGTCGTCGACACCAAGCTGTGCAAGAAGGCGAGGGCGCATCTTCTCCGGGCACTCCCCGAAGTGATTCTCATGCAGGTGGCAACGAAGAAGACTTCGAAGGAGATCTGGGAGTCCCTCAAAACGAGGTTCGTTGGGGCGGATCGAGTCAAGAACGCACGGCTGCGGGCGCTAAAGAGTGACTTCGACGTCATGCGGATGGAGAATCACTGGACGACTACGCCGGAAGACTGATGACGATGTCGGTGAAATGCACTCACGTCTGGGGAGCGCTGGACGATGTGGCTATGGTGAAGAAGCTGTTTAACACAGTACCAGAGAGGTAGCTTCCTGTCATCACCGGCGTCGAGCAGTTCTGTGACATCGACACTGTTGGAAACCAGACGAGCTTCGGCGAGCTTCGGCGAAGAACACTTACGCACGCGAGTGAGACGTAGAGAGAATTTTGTGCTGGCAATTGCGCAGCGTTATCAACTCATTTCCGTTGCTTAAATGACAAAGACCGGTTAAACAAATCGTGGCCACGATCAGGCCAACATACACGACGTGCAGAACAGGTTGCATGCTGCGCGACGCGCTCGTCGTGCGAGCTCCACTCACGCACAACCTGGATGAAACGGTCATGCGCCTAACTGCCTAGACTTAGCAAAGCTATTAATTAAGCAAAGGGAAAAGAACCTAAACACGCAAGGATTATTCTGACAATTCTCCTCCTAAGCCGTGCCATGTTACTTACTTGTGTCAATCAGGCCACTCTTGTCGCGGAGCTCCTGAAACTTGACTTTGCCCAGCGGCTTCGTTAAGATGTCGCCCAGCTGCTCCCCTGTTCCAATGAACTCCACTGCGATCCGACCCTGTTCTGCACTCTCCCAGACCAAATGATACTTCACTTCAATGTGCCGGCTTTGTCCAGTAAGTATAAGATTCTTGATTAGCGCTATGGCTGATTTGTTGTCAACTCTCAGAAGTGGCACGCTCGGTGTTGTTCCTTGAACTTCAGCTAACACTCGAGTCAGCCACAGGGCCTGACAGGCAGCATTTGCGGCGGCAATGTACTCAGCTTCACAGCTCGATTGCGCCACCACCTTCTGCTTCATAGACTGCCAGGTGATCGGACTGTCGCCGAAGAAGAAGATCACCCCAGTCGTGCTTTTCCTTGCATCAACATCTCCAGCATAATCGCTGTCACTGAACCCAGTCAGACAAGCTTCCTGCTGCTTCTTCCTTCCAAACCACAGTCCCCAATTGCAGGTTCCCGCCACATAGCGCAGAATCTGTTTCACCGCCGCCAAGTGATCCTCGCGCAGCTCCTCCAGAAATCGACTCACGTAGCCAACAGCGAATGCAAGATCAGGGCGAGTGTTAACCAAGTACCTGAGGCTTCCCACAATGCTGCGGTACGCTGTTGCATCAACCAGCTCCTGGTCGCTGTGCTTGCTGAGCTTGAGGCGCGCCTCCATTGGAGCCTGGTTCGGGTTGCAGTCGCCAATCCCACTCCGCTCCAAGATCTTGAGCGCGCCTCCAAGATCCCCTGGGCACTCTGCTTCACTTCGATCCCGAGGTAGTAGTGAAGCAGGCCCAGGTCACTCATCTTGAACGCCTCTGCCATCTCCAGCTTGAATCGCTTGATGTCGTCGTGGTTGGCGCCCGTGATCACCAGGTCATCGACGTACACGCCCACCACGAGCTGCACGCCGCCGTTCTGCCTGGTGTAGAGGGCGGGCTCCGACGGGCACCTCCTGAACTTGAACGCCATCAGAGTTTCGTCCAGCTTGGCGTTCCAGGCTCTCGGCGCTTGGTGTAGACCGTACAGTGCCTTGTGGAGCTTCAGTACCTTGTGCTCATTGCCGGCGCTGACGAACCCTGCCGGCTGCTCTACGTACACCTCCTCCTGGAGGTCGCCGTTGAGGAACGCCGATTTGACGTCCATGTGGTGCACCTCTCAGCCCTCGTGCGCCGCGAGAGCCAGGAGAAGGCTCACCGAGTCTAGCCGTGCCATAGGCGTGAACACTTCATCGTAGTCGATCCCTTGGCGTTGAGCGTAGCCCTTCACTACGAGCCTCGCCTTGTGCTTCACCACGGCGCCATGCTCGTCTCGCTTGACCTTGAACACCCACTTGAGGCCGATTGCCCGGCGCCCACGCGGCAAGTCAGCGAGGCACCAGGTCTGGTTCTCCTCAATCGACTTCATCTCCTCTAGCATCGCCTTCCTCCAGCTTGGATTACGCTCAGCATCAGCAAAGGACAGAGGCTCATGAGAACTTACAGCATGAAGCTCCTGAGCCAGCACCCGAGGTGCCCGTCCACGAGGTGTGACCGCGCCGAGGATGTTGTCGACTCTGCGGAACCGGAGTGGAGCGCTGTCGTCGTGGTCGGCGTCCAGATCTTCTTCGTGCACCACCGATGGAGTGGCGAACTCCACGGCTGGTGCGGCCGCCGGAGAAGGAGGTTGGGGCGGTGGTGATCCGGCTGGTGACGCAGGTCCTGGCTACCCGGCACCGCCCACGGGCACCGAGATGTTCTGGACCACCGTGGTGTACTCCATCTCCACCGAGAACATGTCGTCGCCGCCACTTGGCTCACCACGGTCTCCTCCTGAGCTCCAGTCCCACTCCGCCTGCTCGTCGAAGACCACGTCCCGTGTTACATGGACACGTTTCGTGATGGGATCGTAGGCGCGGTAGGCCTTTGATCCACGCTCGTAGGCGATGAAGATCATGGGCTTGCTCCTGTCGTCCAGCTTCTTTAGATTCGGAGTGGTGTTCTTGACATGAACCACGCACCCGAATGTGCGAAGATGATGCACAGCCGGCTTCTTCCCGTACCAGGCTTCGAACGGTGTCCTCCCTTCCACGCTCTTGGTTGGCGACCAATTCAGCACGTACACAGCCGCCGTCACGGCCTCACCCCATAGCCATCCCGGCAGGTTCTTGGCCTTGAGCATGCTGCGAGCCGTGCCGACCACGGTCTAGTTGCGCCGCTCCACCGCGCCATTTTGTTGTGGCGAGTACGGCGCGGTGAGTTGCGACGAACGCCATGCTCGATGCAGTGCTCGGCGAACTCATTGGAGGTGAACTCGCCGCCGCGGTCACTGCAGAACGCCCACAGCTTGCGCCCGGTCTCCGCCTCTGCAGCTTGCTAGTAGTGCTTGATGGCGTTCGCCGCTTGATCCTTGGAGCGCAGCGTGAGCAGCCACATGAAACGGCTGTAGTCATCGACGAGGAGGATGAAGTAGCGGCTCCCGCTTGGCGTCGCCGGCGTGATGGGGCCGCACAGGTCGCCGTTGACTAGCTCCAGCGCCTGCTCGGCGCGGTACTCCGCTCGATGGGGGAATGATGACCGGCGATGCTTCCCTGCCAGGCACGCGCCGCAGACTTGGTCGACGTGCTCGATCTCCGGCAGGCCACGCACCATCCCGTCACGGGCCAGCCGCCGGAGCGCCGGGAAGTTGAGGTGCCCGAAGCGCGCATGCCAGATCCAAGCGCACTCCGAGCCCCTAGCCGAGAGGCACACCGGCCGTGCAGTGTTGATGTCGAGCACGTAGAGCCGGTTTGCCGCCCGGGCGACCTTGGCGAGGAGGCGGTGGTCGATGTCGCGGATCCGCAGCACGCCGCTCTCGATGATGACCTGGAACCCGATCTTGTCGAGTTGTCCCAAGCTGATGATGTTGGTGGTGAGCTTCGGGATGTAGTAGACCCCGGCGAACGCTCGATGCTCGTCGTTCTTGCAGCTGAAGAGGACGGTGCCGATCCCCTCGATCTGCACCACTGACCCGTCCGCAAACTTCACGGTGCCGCAGATATTGACGTCGAGGTCGGAGAACGCCGCTCTGGCCCCCGTCATGTGGTTGGTGGCGCCGGTGTCGAGTACCCATCGCCGGCACTCTTTCTCCTCCTCCTCGCTGAACTGGGCGAAGACCTTCTCTTCCGCCAAGTGCACCTCCTGGATCGCCGACTCGGAGGGCACCAGCGCTAGGGTCATCACCGGATCTGTGGACTCCGGCAAAGACGGCAGGAGCAGTGGCGGCGGTGGAGTGAGCGAGATCTGGACTTGCCCTACCTCCGCCATCAACAAGGAGGGCTCATCATCCTGGGCCACATGGGCCTGCCCACCTTTCTTGTGCTTGGACCTACAATCCTTGGCCCAGTGGCCATATTTGCCACAATTGTGGCAGGCGTTTCCCGGCCTATCGCGACCGGCGGAGTCGTCCCGCGCATCACGCGAGTTTGAACTCTCGCCGCCGCCGCCGCGGCCCCTGCTTTTCTTCTTTCCGCCGCGACCTCCGCCGCCGCTGGATCCGCCCTTGTCCTTGGACTTCAGGCGTGCCATCCATTCCTCCTCCGTGAGTAACAGACGCCTGCCGGCATCAGTCACGGGAGAGGTGGGTGGCTTCTTCCTCTGCTCCGCAGCTCGCAGATGGCCCGCAGCCTCCTCAATCGACAGGGTGTTCAGATCGAGGAGTGTCTCAATGGAGATGACCACCTGCTCAAGCTTCCCGGGAACCGAGTGCAGCATTTTCTTCACCACCTCCTTGTCAGTGATGTCGTCCCCGAGAACGCGCAGTTCATTCACAAGCGAAGTTATGCACAGACTGAAATCTTCAACACACTCACCAGGATTGAACTTGATCTCGGCGAATTGTTGGCGCAGCTTCTCCGCATTCGCCTCCTTCACTCGATCGGCGCCGACGCGGATCCTACGGATCGATTCCCACGCCTCACGTGCCGTCTCCTTCACCGCAATCCCTGCTTGCATCTCCGGAGGCACCGTGCGAATGAGCGCGGCGAGAGCGTGCCTGTCCTTGTGGTAGTCGACGTTGCCGAAACGGATCGCATCCCACAGCCCGGCCGCCTGGAGGTTCACACGCATCACCAAGGACCAGTCGGTGTAGTTGGTGCGCGTGAGCATCGGGTAGACGATGCCAGCCGTCGACTTCTGGACCACCCGCTCGATGACGACGTCACGCCCGCCATTGCGATGGCGCGGTCGGCGCGGTGGTGGCGACGGTGACGTTCGCTGATTCTGCCGCGGAGGTGTGAGCTGCCCCTCCATCTGCTGACGGCCCGGTGCAGAGCTCCGCGACATGATCCCCAGATCGAACACAGCTCTTGATGCCACTTGTTGGAAACCAGACGAGCTTCGGTGAGCTTCGGCGAAGAACACTTACGCACGCGAGTGAGACGTAGAGAGAATTTTGTGCTGGCAATTGCGCAGCGTTATCAACTCATTTCCGTTGCTTAAATAACAAAGACTGGTTAAACAAATCGTGGCCACGATCAGGCCAACATACGCGACGTGCAGAACAGGTTGCATGCCGCGCGACGCGCCCGTCGTGCGAGCTCCACTCGCACACAACCTGGATGAAACGGTCATGCGCCTAACTGCCTAGACTTAGCAAAGCTATTAATTAAGCAAAGGGAAAAGAACCTAAACACGCAAGGATTATTCTGACAGACACGATGCTGTTTGAAGAAGCGCTGTCTAGCCTGAAGGCGTTTGATGAGCGCACGTGCCAGCGCCAAGGCGGCGGCGGCGTCACCGTCGGTGGACAGTTGCTCCTCACTCGGGCCGAGTGGGAGGCTCGACAAAAGACGAGCACAGGTGATTCATTGTCAGGCCAGAAGAACAAGAATTCTGGAAGCGGCGCGAATCGTGGCCGTGGCGGGCGAGGCCGTGGGCGCAGAGGTGGCAGAGGTGGCCGTGAGGCGCAGAGTGCTGATGGAGCAGGAGGCTCCAGCAGTGGCGGACGTGACAAGAGTCACATACGCTGCTTTAACTGCCAGGAGATGGGGCATTATGCCTCACAGTGCAAAGCACCAAAGAAGAAGGACCAAGCTCATCTCGCCCAAACAGATGTCGACATGGAGCCAGCACTTCCCCTAGCGGTGTCAGAAGAGTTGCAGCCAGAGGTGATCCCAGAGCCGCAAGAGGTGGTGCTACTCAATGAAGATCGGCTGTGTCCAGGCAAGTTCCAGAAGGGAACATGACGCATCACCAGCTGGAACATGGTTCCTTGACAATGGCGCAAGCAATCACATGACTGGTGACAGAGAGAAATTTCAGGAGCTGAATGAAAATGTCACCGGCAAGGTGAGGTTTGGTGATGGGAGATCGATTGAAATCAAGGGAAAGGGCTCCATTCTTTTCACCTGCAAGAACGGTGATCAATGGTTGCTCAATGAGATGTATTACATCCCTGATTTATGCAGTAACATGGTGAGTCTTGGTCAGCTGACTGAGAATGGGTACAAGGTGATCATGGAAGAAGACCACCTCGAAGTATTTGCAAGAGATCCAGTGAGGCTGATCATGAAGGTGAGACGCACTCCCAATCGTCTCTATAAAATTGAGCTGATGATTGCACAGCCTGTATCTCTGATGGCAAGTTTGGAAGACCCGACGTGGCTGTGGCATGCACGTTTGGGCCATGTGAATTTCCAAGCATTGAAGCTTCTCTCTGACAAGGTGATGGCAGGAGGTCTTCCAACAATTGGGCATCCACATCAGCTGTGCCAAGGCTGCCTGGTAGCAAAACAGGCATGACTTCCCTTTCCAGTGGCAGCAAGCTTCCGAGCGGAGAAACCGCTTCAACTAATCCATGGTGATCTTTGTGAGCCGATCACACCAGTTTCGAATGGCGGTAACCAGTACTTTATGCTTCTTGTTGATGACTATACTCACTGGATGTGGGTATACTTGATCAGGTTGAAGGATCAGCGTTGCAAGCATTTCTAAAGTTCAAGTTGCTGGTGGAGAATGCGCGAGAAAGCAAGATCAAGATGCTGCGCACAGACCGTGGAGGAGAATTCCTCTCCGGTGAGTTCACGCGGGTGTATGAGGACGCCGGAATTGATCGACAGTTCACGGCGCCGTACACTCTGCAACAGAACGGCATTGTGGAGAGAAGAAACCGTACGGTGATGGAAATGGCCAGATCGCTACTGAAGAGCATGTCAGTACCTGGTAGGTTTTGGGGGGAGGCGGTAAGCCAGGCCGTCTACCTCCTCAACAGGCTGCCAACGAAGGCCATGGGCACTCATACTCCATTCGAGGCCTGGAATGGCAGGAAGCCGCATCTTGGGCACCTTCGGGTGTTTGGGTGCACGGCACACGCAAAGGTAACTACCCCACATTTGAAGAAACTCGACGATAGAAGCCAGCCTATGGTGTACCTTGGTGTGGAGGAAGGAAGCAAGGCGCATCGGTTGTTTGATCCACGCCGCAACAAAATACATGTAAGTCGTGATGTTCATTTCGAAGAAAATGTGGCATGGAGTTGGAGTGCAGGTGCAGGTGTACAGACATCTGAATTCATCGTCGAGGAGTTTACCGGTGCACCAACTGAGAACACTGGCACAATACCAACTGGTGGCGTGGTGGGTCATCACAGAACTGATCCGGTGCCAGCCGAAGTTGCAGCAAAGAACAGTGACCTGCCTGCACAGGCGGGCCCGTAACCAGATCGCGTGAAACGGCACGCACGACAGTTGTGACGCCCACCTCGCCGTCCACACAGGTGGGGCGAAACACCTGTACAGAGTGCTGATGCATTACCTGCAGCTACGTTAACACCTCGCCAAGATGAAGAAAGTGATTCCCATGATGGACCTGTTTGGTACAGGAACATCAATGACATTATGAGGGAGACACGCCGAGTTGATCTCGATGCTGAACAGGAAATTGAAGAGGAAGCATTTCTGATGGAGACGGAGGAACCGTCCTGTTACAGTGAAGTTGCCTGTCAGGCAGAATGGGAGGATGCCATGAGCAGTGAAATTGAATCCATCGAGAAGAACTCAACTTGGTCACTTTCAAAGCTTCCAGCTGGGCATAAAGCAATTGGGCTCAAATGGGTTTACAAGCTCAAGAAAGACTCCGAAGGTAACGTGATCAAGTACAAGGCACGGTTGGTTGTCAAGGGATATGTGCAGCGCCCAGAAATTGACTTCGAGGAAGTGTTTGCTCCTGTTGCACGGCTCGACACAGTACGTGTCTTGCTTGCCGTGGCAGCTAATCGTGGCTGGCAAGTTCATCATTTAGATGTTAAGTCAGCATTTTTCAATGGAGAGCTAGAAGAAAAAGTTTATGTCTCTCAGCCAGAAGGTTTCATGGTGAAGGGGAAAGAACAGCTTGTCTACCAACTACACAAGGCCCTCTATGGACTCCGGCAGGCGCCGCGTGCCTGGAATGCACGCCTTGATCGGAGTTTGAAGCGTCTTGGCTTTGGTAGGTGTGCGCAAGAACAGGTGGTGTACACCCGAGAATCAGGGAGCACAGGAGTTGTTGTTGGTATCTATGTGGACGATCTGATAGTAACCGGCCAAGAACCAATTGCAATTGAAGAATTCAAGAAGTAGATGATGGCTGAGTTTGATATGAGTGATCTCGGGCTCCTGCATTATTACCTCGGCATCGAGGTAGAACAAGGTGAAGATGGCATCTGCATCAAGCAAGCTGCATATGCGAAGATGGTACTGGAGCAGTTCAGCATGCTGGACTGTAATTCAACCAAAGTGCCGATGGAACCTAGATTGAAACTGCACAAGGATGAAGGAGGAGACCCAGTGGACGCCACCGAGTATCGTCGTGTCATTGGGTGCCTCAAGTGTTTGCTTCATACTCGACCAGATATGTCAATTGCAGTGGGAGTAGCCAGCAGGTACATGGAGCGACCTACTGTCATGCATCACAAGGTGGTCAAGCAGATTCTTAGGTATCTGAAAGGTACAATCCACTACGGTCTTGCATATGGTAAAGGAGGAGGAGCAGAGGTGATCACCGGCTATACTAATAGTGATCTGGCCGGAGACTCTATTGACAGCAAGAGCACAAGTGGGATGGCTTTCTATGTCGACCAATCACTTATTGCATGGAATTCACAGAAGCAAAAAACAGTGGCATCGTCATCATGTGAAGCTGAGTTCATATGGCGGTGACGGCGGCAGCGTGCCAGGGATGTGGCTCAGCAACTTGATGGCAGAACTGGGGGGGGGGGGGGGGGGGGGGGAAGAGCCAGCGCCAGCGAAGTTGTTTGTTGAAAACAAATCGGCAATCACACTGATGAAGCATCCAGTGTTCCATCGGCGTAGCAAGCATATCAAAACCTAGTTCCATTTCATTCGAGAGTGCGTTGAGAATGGAGCAATCATCGTCAAGTTCCTGCGAACAGAGGAACAGCGAGCGGACTCGCTGACAAAGGCATTGCCGTTGGCAAGGTTGGCAACAATGAGGCACCTCATAGGTGTCCGTGATCTTGGGCCACCCCAGGATTAGGGGGGAGAATGTTTGAATCTATCTCCTGGTGTGGCCCTGCGTGCACCGTTCTGGCTTGGTCACAACGGCCGGGGCCGCATGCACGGGAGTACAGCGACTCCCACGTTTATCTCACGGTAATCACGTTCAGCGCGTCGTGACCCGGTTTTTTAGTTCGTTTTTCCTTCAAACGTGCCCAGCGCATGATTAGCAGTAAGGCTGGGTCGTGGAATGTCACGAAGCCGGTTAGTTTCCTTTGTAATAGGCTAAAGACTAGCAAGTTTAGTTGCTTCAGTGCGTGAGAATACAGAGAAGAAAACGCCCAGAGTTTCCTGCGGCGACAAAACCTTGTTCGTGTTCTCCAGTGTCTTGTGTTCGTCATTGGCCGGAAATCACGTTGTGCTTTAACCGAAGTGAGGGATTGAGAGTGTGAGATCCTCTAGTTTTTCCCAATATCGGCCCGTCCGCCGCCGTGTTCAGTTCGGACTCCGCCGCCGAGACCGTCGACAGAACCTCCACCGCGGCGCCGTGGCCGTGCCTCGCCGCCAGGTGCAGCACCGTGTCGCCCGCCTCGTTCTTGCATCCCAGGACGTCGCCCTCCCCGTGCTCCTGGGCCAGACGGACGAGCACCGCCGCGGCTTTGCCGTGCCCCGCCCTCGTCGCGCAGTGCAACGGCGTATCCAGCGCCGAGTTCCGGCGTGAAAGGAGGCCTTTCTTCTCCGGGAACCTCAGGCAGAGCTCCCGGATCAGGTCGCCGTGGCCGCGCTCCGCCGCCACGTGAAGGACCGTGTTTCCCTCCGCACTCGCCTCCAGCATGTCGCACCATCCTTGCTGAACGCTGCCTGAATCGGGTTGAAGATCGAATCAGTGCTGAGCACTTGAGGGAGGGAGAGAGAGAGAGAGAGAGAGAGTAATTATCTAGCAGCACCGTGTTGTTGCATCAGTAGCGCCATGACCTCCTGCATCCGCCCTTTGTGAACAGCTCGATAGAGAGAAGGACACATCATGTCGATCAACCGCGGAGAATCATCGGCGTCCTTGACGGCAGACCAGCCACGCGAAGCCGGGTGCGCGAGCTGAACGACGTGCAGGTGCTGCTGGTCCTGCTGCTTGTGATCCATCACGATGGAACGGATGGAGTTGGAGATCGAGTGCCTCTAGGCTAGCTCCTTGAAAACGGAGAATGGAGCTGCACTGTTCATTCGCCACAAAATCGAATATACTAGTAGTGAATTTTGTGGTATGATGAGAATAGCGCCGGCTTGCTGGCGCGAGGCGGCAGCTTTGGTTCTATTGGACAGAACATCTGCACAAACAAGCATCTGAAAATTCGAGGTTGTCGAAACTGCATCGTCAGCTAAGCATTCTGAACTTCTTTTTATCCAGATGAATCGCAGACAACCTTGTATCAGATTCTATATGATAAGCAGGCAAGTAGACCAGGTCAGAGGCTGACGGATGTTCCATAGCGGAGCTATATACACTGCAGAGGATGCAGCCGCACTCAAGGAAAAAACAAAAAATAGTAATTATGACTAAAATTTGACTATATTCATACCCTCGCAGAAAAAAATCTATGCATCTACAAGCCAATGCACCCCC
>BCLG01003474.1:0-11482 GCA_001602295.1 Zoysia matrella
CTGCGCCGGCGCGGGTGCAGGCAGTCGAAGCCGTCGAGGACGCGGCGCAGCATGTCGCGGCGGTAGGCCAAGCAGCAAGCGAGTACTCGTGCTCCCGGCGCGCCAAGAGCCTCGGCGTAGCTTTGCTGCTACGAGTATCTCTCTCGCTCTGCCTCTCTCGAGAGCTCGCGTAACTAATATATGACGCCACAGCCCAACACGGGGCGGCGGGCGACACCGACGGCGTTGCTTTTGCTTCGGCCGTGGACTCGCGGTAGTTACACGAGAAATCCTCGTTTATTTTTTCCCGTGTCCTCATACGCCCGGGGGCTCGGACGCGTACGGGTGCACCTGGCTGGACACTTGCGATTCCATTTCCAGGCAGCCGCGACGCAGGGCTCGGCACCCCCCTGTCCGTCCGTTTCTCTTTTTTTCGCCTGCAGACGCGGATTTTGTCCGCGTGCACGCCGTCCGCGCGCGGCGCCCGACGGCCCGGATCGGCAGCCCCGACGACCTGCGGATCGCTGTTTCTGGTGACGCCGACACTGACCGCAGGACTGATCTTGCTGAGGTTCCGAGGATCGCTGTTTCTGACAGCTGAGGTGACCATTGAATAGGAGCTTAGAAGTACTTTTAGCACTGCCATGGAGAATATAACCTGCTGGATCGTGCACTGGTCAGGTGTTCTCTCTTCGACAGAGAAGGCACTGGTTCTCCTGATTGAGTTGGGAATCTGCGAAGGAAAATGACTGGAGAGTCGGTAACTTCGGCTGCAGAGAAACATCTGATCGATAAGCTTCTTTGCTTCAGATGATCAGAGCAGCACTTTTATCCTCTCGTGGAACAACTGAAAACCAACACTTCAGTTCAGCGCTGGTAACTGGATTCCAAGAATTTCATACCAGTGCCCTTGGCTCACCTACCTCCACTTTCTTCTCTGAAGCAAACGCGAAGCTCGCCGCGTTTCTTCCCCGCTGCGCCTTTGCATGACCGGTAGCCGGTAGGTGCAATGCCGCGGTCCTATCACACAAGCTTTAGCCCCATGTACGTACCTTTCCGGAGCATACCAGTACGTAGTTTACTACTACTCCAATAGCACTAAAGGCTCGCTCAGGCTCATGGAAACCTCGTGTTAGGAACTGCCGTAGGGGCCCTTGGTGCCGAGAGGCCCAAGCTAATTACTGTCGTCCAGCCATACAAAAAGGACTGGACGTCGGTAGCGAAATGCATCAACGAGCATTCAGATGAGTTGATGATATTGTTCTTCGTCCTTTGGGTTCATATCGAATCGCACTGTTGCTGTTGCGCCGTGGATCACCTCGTTGTCTGCATTTCTTCGTTTCCATACACGGTTGCTGAATCCGAGAAACCCAGGGCTCGCTTTCCAAGCTGGACACTTGCTGCTTTCGAACAAAACCGAGTAGACTTGCCTCCTTTAATTTCAGAAAACAATAATCAGAAGCCCCAGGAGTTGATCAAAGTTCAGCTCGTTTCATAATCGATCTGGAGTAGCTTTCTTTCCCCGCCGCGGAATGATTTGCCGATAAATATAGTAATTTTTTTCCAACACGTTCAGCAGCAAAAAGCCCGACAGAAACGAAGACGCGATCGACCAACTCCCGCGGCCTTTACGATCAAAAGCCACGCATCACCGCACCTGGCCTAGCTCCGTAGAAAAATGGAAACGAAAGCGATAGAAGCTCGGTCGTCTCGTCTCAGCGCCGCAGAGCGCAGAGCAAGGTGGCCTGGCCGTGGCCGAAGGACGACGCGCGCAGCGGACAGGAGGAAGAAGACAAGCGGGAGGAGACGCGACCGTGCATGTGGATGTGGGGAGGAGAACCCGCGACGACGGCGTCCGATCGAAAGCTCACCCACCTAAAAGCCGCGGCTCACGTAGTCCGAGTTTTCAGTGGTAGTGGCCAGCATGCATGCACAAACGCACGATTCCGCACAGCTCACCACGCCGTCCTTCGATCGCTCGCCACCCGGAGACGGAGGGAGAGAACAGAACTGCCCCCACCGCGCCACCGCCAGGACACTCACCGAACCGCTGCTTTGTCAGCCAGCAAGCAGGCTCGATCGATCTGGTTTCGGTGTCTGAAACCCCGTGTGAAAAATCTCAGAGACCGACCATGTCTGTCAATCATGCGTTTGGATTTGGGGTGTATTTGCTGGTCAAACCAGGCTTGATTTCAGATCGAGAAAATTCGGAGGATTTTATTATAGCAGTGAAGACTGGCTTCCACAAAACACTAGGGAATCTACAGAGGACAGCAAGTCAGCAAGCATTTGGGGTATACCTCACCTCAGTAGTCAGTAGTACTGAAACAGATGAACAACCAGTCGTTACGAATCATTGATCGGCTCTGAGCTTTGCATGCATTGCTGTTCTCAGCATCACATCAGTAGCGAGCAGTCGGTGCCTGTCAAAATCAGGGCAGCGAGCACCTTCGGCACTATTCTGTGGATGGATCAGGTATACTTAATCCTAATCGAAATTATTCCGCGGATCAGGTGGTCTACTTACAGCATTTTTATAAATGCCTGTTTTGGCAAGACAATCCACCGGTAAGATATACGGAGTCGTACGTACTCTAGTATTATAATCCTAATTGCTCCGATTCTCTTGAGACAGCATTGGGTGGATTTCGTTTAGTGCGGAAAGATTAGGATTTGTGTATTACTATACCAATCATTTCGCGTAACATTTCAGTTCAGTTCTTTCTACTGGAAATTGGAATTTCCTATAATTGTTCTGGGTTTCAATTAAAAATGTTCCAAGACTAATAGTGACTCGAATATATAAAAAAACAAAGTAATAACGACTCGTGGGCTCTCCGTCAACAGCCGGACCGTCAAACAATCAGCCCATTGAATTCATGGGCTAAGATCTTTGAGGCAGGAGCTACTGGGCTGCTAACGGCCCAACATCTCCGCCGGTGATGCGTGATGCCGCGCGATATCTCTGCAGCACCAGCTGCTGGGCTAATGGCCCAACATCCCCGCGTCGAGCTGCTTCACCCAGCTCTGTGTCTCCTCCGATCTCCCTGACTCCCCTTCGCCACGCCGGCGACGAGCGCCGCCGGGTATGGTTTCGAGCTCGCGACCCGGCGGATCCAATGGCCGCTTCGGGGTTCGGCCGTGAAGTCAGATGCTCCTAGTTTTTCTAAGACTGAGGAACGACTCCTCCATCCTTCACGAGGCGAATTGACCGACACAGTGGTCGAGACTGCAGTTCGTCGGCTAGCTCGATTTGCACTGCTAGAGATTCACGCCATGGCTCCCGGCACAGAAACCCACGACAAGAACCGCACGAGCCGAAACTGCACGATCTTCGCATTTACCGGCCGACGTTTTGCACAGGCTTGCTGCTGCTGCACGCCGAGGTTGGTGCACACGGCCGGCGAACTGGTCAACGACGGCTGGCCGCGTTGAATCGCACCGGGTGGACGTTGGACACGACAACTCAACTCTGCTGCTCTGTGTTTACTTTTTCGACGGTTCTCAAAGCGACAAAACAGCTCGACAGAACTTCACTGTAGCAGCGTAGGCGGCGGCATGTGACAGACGACGTGCGCAGTCTGACGGTGGACGTCGAAGTCAAAAAGTGTACAGTGCTGTACAGTAGAGCAGTTGGTAGTTGTAGAATTTACTGCTGCATTTGTAGCGTGTGTATAAAATTCGGAGGCTCTCCTCTGTTAAAGTGAAGTAAGCCAGCCAGTTTCACTCGTCAGTTCGCGTGTGTTTGTTTCTGCTTCTCCGTTGTGCACTGTTTATTTTCACGTCACAGAGGTCGAAAGTGAGTTACACAGAGGTCGGCTAGGTGTGTGCTGTTGGTGTAAAGTTATTGAGGGACTAACAGTGGACAGTTACATTAAGCTCCCTTCGTAAATTATTCCTCCTACTAGTTTGAAATCATAAATTAATTTTCGAAAAACATTCATCACTCTTGGAGGATCCTATGTGTTACTACATCAATCCAGGGAGCCTCCGGCCACCGTTCACCGAGAATGGCAGCGCGATATTAGCAGGAGCACATGCATGCACGTCGTCCCCTCTGATCACCATCGACGCGCAAATGCAAGCTGGACTAGTGCTAGCCAACACGTTACACGTACTCAACCCTCGATCGCCATGAATTCCCGTCTTTCGAACAGAAGCTCCAGGCTCCTGCCGTTCGTCCGCATTGTTCGTCAGGGGACTGACTCCGGGCACGGTCGGCGGCGGCGGCTCCTCTCGTCCGGCCGACTCTCCACTCTGTCCACTCCATTCCGTTCGGAGGTCAACCCTCCCAGCACATGTTAGGCATCTAAGTATAGGCGTCAGGCATTACCCCTTCCGTTCCGTGGGTGGCCACGGCCCCCTCTCTCCCTCGAACCACCGGGCGGAGCGGGTGTCGCGCTCCCCGCCCGGTTGGCCGTTCCCCGTTCCCGCGGCGGCAAGGTGCTAGGCCCGGCACGATACACGATGGCGTCATTGCCGGCGCTTGCGGCACTGCTCCTGCTCGTCGTCTCCGTGACGACGACGACGACCGTGGTGGTGTCCGGCGCCGGGGTCGACGTCATCCGGCTGCCGACGTCGGTCCCCGTGTTCCGGGAGGCCCCGGCGTTCCGGAACGGCGACGAGTGTCCGCCGCGGGGGTCCGCGGAGGGCCGCGTGGACGTGGCCATGACGCTCGACGCCAACTACCTCCGCGGCACCGTGGCCGCCGTGTTCTCCATCCTGCAGCACACGGCGTGCCCGGAGAACGTGGCGTTCCACTTCCTGGTGGCCACATCGCGGGGCGGCGGCGGAGGGAGGACGACGGACCCGCTGGCCGCCATCCGCGCGACGTTCCCGTACCTAGACCCCGGCGTGTACCGCTTCGACCCGTCGCGCGTGCGGGGCCGCATCTCGCGCTCCGTGCGGCACGCGCTGGACCAGCCGCTGAACTACGCGCGGATCTACCTCGCCGACACGCTGCCCGCCGTCGTGCGCCGCGTGATCTACCTCGACTCGGACGTGGTGGTGGTGGACGACGTGCGGAAGCTCTGGTCCGTGGACCTCGGGGACTCGCGCGTCGTGGCCGCGCCGGAGTACTGCCACGCCAACTTCACCAAGTACTTCACCGACGCGTTCTGGTCGGACCCGGGCCTCCGCGCCGCGTTCCGGGGCCGCCGAAGGCCGTGCTACTTCAACACGGGCGTGATGGTGATCGACGTCGCGCGGTGGCGGAGCGGCGGGTACACGCGGCGCGTGGAGGCATGGATGGCGGTGCAGAAGCGGAAGCGGATCTACCACCTGGGGTCGCTGCCGCCATTCCTGCTCGTGCTCGCCGGCGACATCGAGCCCGTTGACCACCGCTGGAACCAGCACGGCCTCGGCGGCGACAACATGGAAGGGAAGTGCCGGAGCCTGCACCCCGGGCCTGTCAGCTTGCTGCACTGGAGCGGCAAGGGGAAGCCGTGGTTGCGACTCGACGCGCGGAAGCCTTGCACCGTCGACTTCCTCTGGGCGCCGTACGACCTCTACAAGGCCTCGGCGACCGCGCTCGAGGAGTGAACCAGCCAAGCGTCGCCGCCGCGAGGCAATCGAATAGGCAGCGCACTTGTTGGTTCGATCGAGACGGTGCAAGCAAGCGGTGCGATGTGAAACGGGCTCCGGGATTTATTTGAAACGGACGGTAAAACGGCGGACGAATTTGTCAGTTCGATTGGAGAGCATGAACAAGGTATATAGTCGTGGTTCAATGTGTTCTCTGCAATTTCTTCTCCTCTTGTCAGTTTTGGGTTCTCACACGGCGCCACCCTTTTGGATTCATCGTGTTTGTCAAAAGGGCAAAGAAATTAAAAGAGATGAAAAAGAAAGATACATTAAAAATGAAAATAAATAAGCGTATATTAGAAAGTAAGAATTACAAGTAAATTGAGAAAACATAATAAGTCTAATATGACAAATATTTTGGATAGATTGAGTAGATAGGACACTTAGTTTAAAAATCTTTGTTTGTAGGACATTTTTTGTTCGATAAACCATCCAACATCCTACAAATAAATATTTTAAAACCCAATGTCCTAAAGATACCATGTTTAGGTTTGGGGTTGTGCCGGGTAGAGACAATGTACGAGTCCCTCCGTTCATAAATATAAAGGACATTTGTTAAGTTCTATCCCTTCTAAAATTATTGCCACTGCTAGTTCAAATCATGACAGCGAGAGTTTGTAGGAAAGAGTTTAATTAGCTAATGACAATGCATGTATCAGTATCAGATTCTATGTGACTGCAGTTTCTTCGAGCCAACATTGGCTCTCTTCATTTCGACGTGCAGCTTGTTCCACCGTGGTCAATGAGGATCTTAGCCTCATCGATCTTTGCCCAACTATTACATTACTGTGGAGAAGTATGCTTCTTTTCAAGGGGAGCATGCCAATTGTATTGATCCATTTTATTTATTGCCTAACGCTAGTTTTTGTGGACGCTAAATTGCTCACATATTGCCCTTCTATTATAAAGATGTTGTGGCATATATAACCATTGCAACATACTTTACTCATAATTATAAGATCGATTTTGTGTTGAAAGTTTAGTTGACTGGAAAGTTCAAAATGTCAATAATCTTTCCCATTTCCAAATAACATACTCCTATGTTAGAGGTCAAACATTGGCATCATTGAATTTTCAAAAAAGAAAAAACCACTCGAGGTAAACAACAACATCGACCACGTCTACGCTTTGACTGTAAAGTTGCGATAACTCATTCGTCCTACGCCGTCGCCTTGTACAGACGGAGCTCGACGTGCGCAGCCTTAAGTCGTCGTCTCCATCATGTCGCCCACTGCTCTGTTGTGTCTGTTTCCCTTCGTCAGAGCACTTGACAGGAGCGGGGGGAGACTGAAGAACTCCCAAATCCCGATTCACCGGACTCCCTCCCCGCCGGCGGCGAGATGTCCTTCTTCTTCCGGGCATCTCGGCTGCGCCCGTCGCCGCAGGAGCTTGTCCGCTCCATCAAGGAGGCATTCGTCGCCCTCGACACCAAGACCGGCGCTAAGGTACACGGTCGTCTTTGCTCCCGCATTCCGTCCGCTTCCTGGCCCGATCCGCGCCGGGTCGTTGCCGTCGTATCTGGTTGCCCCAACCGGTGTGCGAAGTTGGGATCTTGGCGGCTTTTCGCGCGATCGGAATGGTTGTGTGTGGCGTTGTCTTGACTCCCTGGATCTTGGTTATGGTGTTCTAGGCCCCTCTAGCCACCGAATGTTTCACGAAAATCAGTTGTGAATAATGTGCTGGAGTTGGTCGTGCCTGTGCGTGATAATTCGTTGTGCTTCCCCAAATTTAGCAAACTTTGACAGGATTAAGTAATTGTTGCGTGGTTGTTTTGTCTGTCTCTGCGATTCCATGGTTGGAAGGATTAATTTTTCGTTGGGAACTTCAGAAAAACACCGGTGGAATTGAAGTCTGCGGACATTGTTCATCGGTGATAGTGACATCAGCTTTAGCGTTGAGGCGAATTATACTGAAGAAAGAACGAATGCATCTGGGGATTGGCTACATCCTATATGCAAATACTCTTTATGTCTCTGGTTCCTGATTTTAAACAAAAATACTACCCTCTATGCTTATCAAGTCAGTAATCATGACTAAGAGAGGGAACTATATCTTCACTGTTCATGAAGTGGATAATTTGGCAGTAGGCCTCTACTTAGGACCTTAGCGTTAGACCATTTTTTGTGATTGTTCTGCTGTCCCTTTATCAATTTGCATGCACATGGAACACTACTGGTTGCTCATACTTGTGTATGTTGCATTATCAGGCTCTCGAAGATGTCGAAAAAAATGTACTTACCTTGAGGCAAACACTTTCTGGTGATGGAGAAGTAGAACCAAATCAGGAGCAGGTCTTGCAGATAGCCCTTGAGATTTGCAAGGAGGATGTGCTTTCACTTTTTGTCCAGAATCTGCCTTCCTTGGGCTGGGAGGTACGGTATCTTCATCAGTAGAATGTGATGGCCCTTTTCTATTGAGTTCATGAGCCTTGTTAGTTCTATATTGCAGGGCAGGAAGGATCTTGTGAACTGCTGGTGCATTTTGCTGAGACAGAAGGTTGATGAACGTTATTGCTGTGTGCAATATCTTGAAAGTCATGTTGATCTTCTGGATTTCCTTGTTGTTTGGTAAGAGCTACTCCTACCTTTTTTGAGCCATGGATGGAAAACAGTCAACTGGAATATACTGATATATTTCTTGGTCTTAGTGCTCTATAAAATCATTTAAAAGTTGTATATTGACTTCTTGAAACTAGTTTTCCTTTTTGTTCCTTCCGTCCTAGCCCCCTCATCTCTTTACGAAATTATACGGTTTGCATTCTTTTATATGGTTTTCATGTAGTGATGAATTGCTGATTAGTAAGAAATTAGCTATGGATTCCTACCTACAGTGATGTTTGTGTTGGATAATTTTCAACCTATACTTTTCCCACTTGTGCTTGAACTATTTTGTTATAGTTGTTTATGATCAACGCTATATATATGCCGTTGTAACACGTGTTTGGATTTATGAACTCTGTTCACCAGCTACAAGAACTTGGAAGTTGCATTGAACTGTGGGAATATGTTGCGAGAGTGCATAAAATATCGTACACTTGCAAAGTAAGTCTTGAAGCATCCATTTACCCTCGTTACCATTTATTACTCCTCGGTTCTTAAATTGTTGTCATTAGCATAATAAATACACTTTTTTAACTAAAATTCTTGTCCTAATGACAACAATTAAAAAAGAGGGAGTATTTTTCTATTTATATTTAGCAGCAAAGGTGTTTATATGCACTAACGTGTGGTTTCCTTCGTACATGTCTTTGTCTGCAAGCTATATCTAAAAAGAAAAAGAAAAATAACACATGCACACAGCAGTCACCATGGCAAGCAGGCACACTTGTTTAGACTGCAGCAAATAGCGATCCAATTTAATTTGCAATTGATCATTTTTTCACGCATTTGATTTTGTAGCGTTCTTTCAGATATATATTGGAGTCAAGTAGCTTCGAGTTTTTTTTCCAGTATGTTGAATTGCCAAACTTTGATATTGCTTCTGATGCTCTGAACACCTTCAAGGTAAATCCGATCTTGCCAATTTGAGTTTTCCCTTATTATCTGCCTTTATATTTGATTCTTAAGGCTTGATGTTTATTGTTGCCAAGATATTTACAGGATTTGCTAACCAAACATGAAGATGCAGTCTCTGAGTTTCTAAGCTCACATTATGAACAGGTCAGCCGAGCTGGCAATACCTTTTTATGTATCTGTGCAACAAGTGAAATCCACATTTTTATACATACCAAATACAATTATCACTGTCATTTCTTCGCCCTATTCCTTGTATCTGCATCTTCTGCACCATTGTTTTTCATATCTCGGTTCTTGTTGTTATGAAAGGCTATTTTATCATTGTTGGTATACCATTGTGCACTTTTGATAATTTGACCATGTGCAGTTTTTTGGACTTTACACAAGGCTCTTATCTTCAACTAATTATGTGACAAGAAGACAGTCAGTGAAGGTTAGACTACTTTTTACTGCAATTTATTGTAGAACACTGAAAAATGGATGCTCATTTTTTTTTTCTCTTGATGCCAGTTTCTCTCAGAGTTTCTGTTGGAAGCCCCAAATGCTCAAATAATGAAGCGATACATTTTGGAAGTTCGTTACTTAAATATTATGATTGGTCTGCTTAAGGTATTGTACAAATAGATTTCCGTCCTTTACATTAAGAAACAGCAATAATTCTGATTGGAAGTTCATCACATTTTTATCTTTTCTTAGTGCCTCTGCTAACTTACGGTTTTTGTAGGATTCAAGCAAAAATATCCGTATATGTGCCTTCCACATTTTTAAGGTAATATTGGTAATATTTACCTCTTGTAAGTGTTAATAATTTATTATTATTAGTAATCATAGGGTCACCCTTAAAGTTTCCTATGCTAACCTTTTCAATTTTTTGTTTAGTTAGGGCAGTGCCCATTTCATGTCATAATCAATCTGGCAATAGACATGGGTTTGAGTGCTTAAAAACGATCTCTTGCAGAAATGCAGGGAAAGTCTATGTACAAAAGACCCAAAGTGGTTGGACTCTGCGCAAGTGGTAGCTACGTTCACTGGGCTACCCTTTACTGTTGCTTGATCCAGTCTTATTTGAATTTGGAATGTTTGTGATTGGCTTGCTGTTGGTCTTGATCACTCTATGTGCACTTTTGTCTTACCGTGTTTTTCATTTTGATTTGCATGGATGTAGGTATTTGTTGCTAATCCAAACAAGCCTCGTGATATTATTCAAGTTTTGGTTACCAATCACAGAGAATTGTTGAAGCTGCTCCACAATCTTCCAACAGGCAAAGGTACTAATGTATTCCCTACATCAAACTTAACCTTAGGCCTATTGGGCTAAGCAGCGGAAGCTAGTAATGGCGTTAGTAAATATTATATCTGCAACCCTGTTATAACGGTTGATTCCTTGTTAGATTGCTGAGGCATGCAAATTGCGACAGTACTAATGCATTCAGCTCTGCAGGCGAAGATGAACAACTTGATGAAGAGAGAGATTTGATTATCAAGGAAATCGAGAAGCTCGTACGCTTGTCAGTATAGAGCCCTCAGGAAACCCCTTCTTCCTGCAGTATTCTGAAGGCATTCTGTGTAATATGGTGCCCTGTATAGAATTTGTTTGTCATAGGAAAAAGTTTAGCCAAGTCCATTGTTCTTGAGGACAATAAGCATTTTTTTCTGGATTTTTCAACATGATACGCTGTTAATTAGAAACTGCAACTGATTCCATTTATGAAATTATTCTGGGTGCGCTTCTCATGTTTGCAAATGCTATATGTTGACAGGTGGTGGGCTTATTTTCTGTTCAGTACCGAAAGGGCCAAATCGCCTAAATGAACTGTGGAAAACAGCTAACAAAATATTTCTCTATCCTTCTTTCTGGGTCTGTCATTTGTCACGTATGGTATACTTCTATATATATTTGCAGTTTACAATACAAGAGATTGGTAATTTACAGGAAGGAACTGGATCCTATTTGGATTTCTGAGGTGAGCTGCGAGCCTGAGAGATTGCCCTGGGTCACAATGGCCGGAAAATGACCGGCGCGCCGTGCTGCGGGCTTAGTATCATGGGCACATGGGGCGTGTGCTCGTACGCCGGCGACAGCCGAAACTCGCACCGCTGCAGCACGACGGCCAGCGCGACCTTGGCCTCGATGAGTGCCAGGTTCTGCCCGATGCACACCCGCGCGCCGCCGCCGAAAGGCATGAACGCCATGTGGTGCCGCGGAGGCCGGTTATTGCTGCCTGCCTCGGCGTCCGCGAACCGCGCCGGGTTGAACTCCGTCGCGTCGTCTCCCCACACCTCCTTGTCATGGTGCACGGCCATGATCGGGATCAGGATCTCGGTGCCCACCGGCACCACGCACCCGCCGAGCTCCACTTCCCGCTTCGCCTTCCGGATTAGCGCCACAACCGGCGGGTAGAGCC
>BCLG01003474.1:14320-26430 GCA_001602295.1 Zoysia matrella
CACGCGCCGCGGCCGCCACCACAGCGCCTCCAGCAGCCGCGCCGCCACGCGCAGGCAGACGAAGAGCAGCGCGCCCGCGGCGGCGACGAGCCACATGACGTACGCGCGGCGTGGGATCGATCGCGGCGACCTGGCAGCTGATCGAGCTCGACCGATCGGTCGGCGACGTGGAATGGTGGAGGACGACGCGCAATTAAGCAGGCGCACGGATACCTGCCCCCGCGCGCGCGCCTTTTCGTGGAGGCAGGAGGCCGCAATGGCATATGCTGCCGCCGTGTCCCGGCTTATATACACACACTACCAGCTGGTGCGCGCCGCCGTCGAGGAATTCTTGGGCGGCTGCTGCCTGCGAGCTTTACTTTCTCTGCTCGCGTTTGAAAAACACACCACTGCTGTCCTGTCCTCTTCCTCTAGGTTGAGTTCGAGATGGTCGGGCTAGCTTGGGTTCTTTATTAAGCAACATTTTAGTTAATCCAGAAGTGGCCTACTAATGGAACACAAGAATGATTAATCCTTATGAAATAATTAATTTCTTTTTCGTCAGGTCGTGTGTAAGACACTGCTGGAGTATAATTCTTCATCAGGTGTAACTAAAAGGAGGCAGAAACCGAGAAATTATAACAGGCAGCATGCCCCTGCTGGCATTCTCTCGCCTTCTTCGCTGGTGCGTCCCGGCAGGAACCTGGCCGACGGCCGGGAGGAGCGCGGCGCGGCCCATCTGCTGCTCCTTGCCGTGTCGCTGTCCCCCGGGGAAAAGCGCGGGCGAGGGGGTTGCAGCGGTCGGGCCCCTGTCGCGCGCCCCAGCCTGTCCGCCCACGCGCCGGTCGGTTCGCTTTCCTCCTTCCTCTCGTCGCATAAACTACTGCTGCGCTGCCTGGCTCCGATCGTCCCGGCGGCGTCACCGCAAGCAAGCTCCGGCTGGTTCCTGCTCGATCTGGCCAGGATAAAATACTGCTTGCCGGTACTGGCAGCAGGTAGGAGTATTCTTGTTCAGGCACAGGCAGCACCTGTCATTCCCGGCTGTCGTACCCGTCGCTCTCGCAAAGTCGTCGCTTCGGTCACCACTCGGCCGGGCCGCGTTGAGGAAAGAACAGGATCGCCGATCGCTTACTAATCTCTCCTCCTACCTTCTCCGCGCCGTCGAATCACCCAAACCACCATGCTTATATATATCATTTATGTATAATAAGTATATATGTGCTCCTAAATAAGTACTCTATATTAGTAACCAGCAGCAGGTCGTTTTGCACGGCACTGTGCTGGCATCACATTCCCGCGGGCAGCTGGCTGGTGCCTGCCGCCATGCCACTGACCGGAGTCGTTAACAATCCGGCGAGCCAATGAGCTGAGCTCCGGCCGTGCCGTCGTCAGCACGCGCTAGCTGTCCCGCCACCGGCCGCGCGGTGTGGCCCAGCTGGCTGGTCGTCGCGTTCGCCAGCGCCGCAAGCGTCCGTCCTTTCGACCGTTCGTTCACCATGGGCGTTGACATTGCAGAGCTTCGACGGGATTGGTTGCGTGTGACCGCCGGTCGGCGCCGAGGTCAACTGGGTGAGGGGTAAGTTAAGGTAGCAGCCTCTGGAGACTGAAGAATTCTGTGTTAATTTTTTTTTTTTGTCTTTTTGGAAGGGAAGATAGATAGACATGGGAATGGATCAATGAGGACCTGACTGCTGCGTTGCTAATTGTTTACTGTTCAGAGGAGGCGAACGACCACTAGATTAAGATTGTGACCAAGCAGAAGCAGCCCTGGTGAACGTCCTCGAGGTGCGCGAGAATTATACACAGTGCCGGCTCAACATTTTCGTAGTCCCTAAGGCAAACTTGGTGATTGGGCTTTGATAAAAATGTGTTCGAATCAGCAGCTGTCGCAGTAGCTGTTAATACTTTACTACTGTAGCACAAGTGAGAAGGCTGCTGCGGTGCTGCAACTATCGTAGCTGCAGCCACTTCTAAAGCTTCTGAATATATCTAGAATGTATACCCATATAATATGTGTATACAATTAAAAATATATAGCAACAGATATATTTTATTTTTATAACTAACTAAAGATACTCTTTTCGTCTCATTTTTTAACTTATTTAGGTGTGTGCATCAGAATCAAAAAAATTGAAAAAAATGATATGTACACAATAAATATTAGCAGCTCGTCTCAGTGTCAAATCAAATTTTTAGCCCCTTTAGAACAAAGAATTTTTTACTGAATCTTATATTTTTCTTGTGAAATTAAATTGAATCCTATAAATTTTTTTAAATAATTTTTATAAAATTTCAAGAGAGTCTACTTTTTATAGTTAGACTGTACAAGTCACTGTATGTGACTTGTGAAAATCTCATGCAAACTGCCCTCGAGATACGATGCGTAGCAGACAATCGGCTTGTCGCCATCCATCAACGTTCACAGAAAACAATTTCAATCCCTTGACACGGTTTTTTTAATCTATATGATTCCTAATCGGCAGTACTCCTAGATAACTAAAGCTTAGTGAATATTATCTAGCACAATCAATGACATTCTTGGAAGAACAGCTCAGCACGCTTACATGTACACCTGCCGTTCCTGTAACAGCATCCTGTAAATTTCCTTCCAAAAAAAAAAAACAGCATCCTGTAAAAGTTCAGGAAAAATTCTACTTGCGAGATGACTGTTCCCAAAACTGGATCGAATGACGAATCACAAGGAAGTTGGAAAGTCTCCTTATGTTAACGGCTACCAGAAAATTTTACTGAAATTGAAGCAGCCGTGCAAGAATACACACCACGAATCATTCAATGGGTGCTAATAGATATCATGAACAACACGAACACAACTGTTAGCCGCATCACTTTCTCGTCACCTATGTTGTAAAATCAGCAATTAGCAAGAGTCAAAACACAGGGGGTACACAGCACTAAGTATTTTCCTGTGGCAGCGTCATCTCAAATGAACATGAACATTTTTTATATAAAAAATTGAACTCTTTTACTACATTAGTTAGAATTTTGGAATTTGATGACAGTATGTAAACCCTTATAAAGGGGTCAACATGCCCATGCTACTCTAACAGAAGAGTAAAAGAAGCTGCACCTTCTGCTGACAAAAATCACTTTTCAAAGAAAAAACTACTTTATTTTCTTTGTTCTCGTTTAGGGCCGGCATGTGTTTGCAAAGATGTCACTACGGAGTGATTCTTCCACATACACGCCAATACGCACCAGGGTGAAAAAGGGATCTTTCAAACACCCATATGTCCTTCACAAGTACCTACAGAAATACATACAGAAAACAGAATAGGTCAAGGAAAGAGCCTTTCGGATTTTTACCAGTAGAAACAACGTGCTTCAGAAATTTGCCACTGGGTCCACAGATCATAGACACAGGTGATCCTATATGTCATTCATACAGAAAGCAAAATCATCAAGAAGACAACGTTTTAAGTCCCAAATATGCAAATCCTTCCATTCGCACATGGTCTGGGGAAGGGTTGACCACTTTGGGTCTTTCATATGAAACCTTTCCCTGCATTTCTGCAAGAGGATATTTTCAAGACTCGAACCCATGACCTCATGGTCACAAGGCAACAACTTTTACCGCTGTGCCAGGGCTCCCCTTCATATAGCACACATTTAAAGTAAAAGGCACCACTTGCCCTTTTAGTTAATGCCCTCCAATCTTAAATAACTAGAATGGATAAGCCAACTACTCCCTCTGTCCATGTTTCTTAGGCGTGTTAGGGAAATGGATTTGTCTAGGAATGATGGGCGTATTTCTGTTGTTGCCTTGGCCTATGCAACCGGTCATTCAATTCGGATCGCATGCAGGAGTGCAAAGCGGAAGCTAGCTGCATGCAGCAAGCGCATGGCCGGCCATGCACATGCAGCGCTAATTTCCAGCACGGTAATCACGCGAAAAATTGAAAACTTTACCAGCTACTTGGTCTTTGTGCCAAGGCGTAATACGCCCAAAAAACGTGGACGGAGGGAGTATTTAACTACAATAGACTTGAGTATCTAGTATCCACCATATTACTGAAAACATATCCCGGTACAAGTTGTGATCAGTTAGGCAACTTTGGTCAATCTAGTATTGCAGTGTCGTTTGAATTGTTCCAAAATGATGTAATCTATGAAAAATATGAACTATCTTTTTGCTGGTATTTGACTCTAATATTCTACTGAGAACAAGTCCTACACGGGATTATGAACTGTGACTTGTAAGCTATTAGAGGATTATAAGTCACGTAGTTGTTTTTTACAACACACATAATAAAACTCGCCCTTGGTTGACATCAAAATTTCAAATGTCTCGTCATATTTAACTTACCTCCTTTGACTTGTCTCCAGACACAACCTCACCCTTTGAATTATAGGCTTCAAATTTCTACAGGAAAAGAAAAAGAAATGGTTATAAGATGTGCATGAAATACTGCATGAAACAAAAGATTACCAGACTAAGATGTCCAGTGAACATTAGCTATTACTTTTGTTGCTTTTTATATTCTTTCAACTTATCTGCCCTTGTTTTTGCTACCCCTTGTGAGCTCTTGATTTGAGTTTCATCTCTAGCCTATACCAACTTGTTTGAGACTCAAAACGCTTTGTCTTTGCATTAGTTATTACTCTTATTAACAATGTTCTAGATGCTAACAGAACTACAAGGAAAAAGGTATGGGCTTCTCTTTGAAAACACTTTAAAGCTGTCAGACAAACCTAAACTGTGCAGTCAGACAGGTGCATGCAATGATGCAACTAAGTACAAATTCTGGCATGTAATAGCTCAACATTATATACAACAAGTAAACAACTTGATAGTAGTTACCAATTATGTATCCAAACTAGATCTTAATATCGAGAGTGAAAACGCAACATCAAAACAAGAACGGATGGAAGTTGAATATACACAGGCAAATCACTCCTGCTTGTCCTAAACAAAGAAACATATATTTTATAATATATAAAAGACCATAAGTTAAAACTGCAGGATGACCGATGAAGGTGCTAGTTTGAACTATCCTGCAGGTCTGGTGCTGCCCTTTGAAGGGCGAAGCCACCAACTAATACTTCTGAAAGGATGTAGATACATAAGGATTGAGGGATAAAGAAATCATAGAATTATGTTCAAAATCAAGCCAATGATTTAAACACAAAGAAATAGGGACATTTGTTTCTGGTGTTGAATTGTGTAAGCACCAGAAGTCTGAGAGAATGAAACCTGTTTTGTGGCAAACTCAAGTGTAAGCTGTATGAAAGCCTTATCAAGATCATTCTTATCAAGTCCAATCTGCAAATTGAAGGTTAACTAATCAAATCAACAACATACTACAATAATCAGAACAAAGAACAACAAATATACATTTTTACACCATCTACACCTTTATTTCACACAAATGCACAGAGCAACAATCAAAGTGAAACAGAAGTAGCTTACCATACGAGCCCTCAAAGTTCTTATGCTCACGGCAGGCTCGACCAGTTCCCAATGTACAGAGCTCCACATGGATTGCCTTTTCTTTATTTCATTTTTTATAGTCTTCAACCAAAAACAATAAGATTATATAAGGCATAAATCACATATTTTTATTTGAACTAAAAAACTCATAAATTCATGGCACGGTGAAAACATACAGAATGCATCCTCTCTGTAAGCATTTTCCGGAGAGATGATGTGTCCCCTTGTGCTATCAGAGTGTTGACCTGAGTGAAGGAGATTCAAACAATGTAGATAGAGGCATTCTTTACACAAAAGTAATTTGAATTAAAACCCCGTAGAATCCCATCACTATAAAATTTTCTAGTTCGGAGGCACATCTAAAGAATCTTTGTGCATGAAGGAAATCTGAAACTCAAGCCAACACAGTCTAAATGATCAAAACATATAAACCTTTTCCAACTGATAAAATATTGATACCTCCTTGTAGATATTAAATGCTTGATCATAGAACTGTTTTTTGGTATACCCAGTTTTTTTCCTCAGCCTCGAGACGGCATATGCATTCTTCATCTGTCAATGCATGCAATTAGCCAGCACAAATGTGGTGAAAGAATGTTTGCAACTTTGCATAAAGAAAAATCACTAAACATCAATAAATCCACATGCGTGAAAACTAAACAATCAAAGTTAATTTTTATTGGAGGGAACAAAAGACAAAACTAGAGGGGGGAAAAAGAGATTGACCAGCAGCAGTTTTTGGTAGAAGATTAAGTACCTCCAAAATGATGTCCTCTTTCGTTCTTCTCCAGCCACTTAGTGTAAACCATCTAATTCACGACAAATCAAAGTTATGACGGTAAATAACTTTTTATCATTTAACAGGACAAATGTAAGAGATATTTGCATCAATAATACATAATACTACAAAGAAAAAGGGAGAAATTTTCCTGATATCAAGGCACCAATATTGAGTATTCAAACAAGGAATGATCACAACTTTAGAGAGGAAGTTTCAGGACGTCGCTGGCACTTTCAGCTTGCCTAAGTCTGTTTAACAAAACTAACTAGCATTCAATAGTGACTAGCCGTAGCCATCAACAACAGTAAAGCCTTAACTAGCTGTAGTCATATTCTAATATATTACATTCCCCAACTATACATACTACATACAACAAATATAAAGAACGAGTTAAGCCTACAGTCCAAGCTTATCGCTCGCATGATTGTCACTAACTAGCATAAACTATCAAACAAAATTGCGTTTTTATGTGTGATGCAGTTCTAGAAAACTAGGAGACGATTCCCATGAGAACCTGATTATGATGAATATTAACAGGCATTTAGTGCCATAAACTGATTCATTTCAATAGGGTTACTCGTACAATCAAACCATCTACTGACTTTTACCTTTTCCAGAAAGGAATACGTTCCCGTGGACTGTATGGCTCGTAAACAAAACCAGGACTCATCATGACAACCTTCATCCCAACCTGAAAATATGCAATATACATAACTACACTTAATTCCACCAAGCAAAATCACACCAAAACTAAATCAGAAATGCTCCCATACCTTCCGGGCACCAACAGGCACCTTTGACGCAGTTGCTGTTGACATTGGCCTCACATTATTCAGATGGACTACAATATCCAAAACCTGCAGAGATCCAAGAGACACAAACTTCTAACGAAAACTGTAGCGAATTCCATCAGAAAATTCCAAAAATTCTCAATTCCTCCAACCTTCACAAAGTGGAACGGGGATGGCCCCAAGAGCTTGTGACCAATCAGGCTGCAGGAGCTGTAGGGCAAGCTTGCTAAACCTTATGAACGGAAACAGATCGAATGAAACCCAGGACTGGAATTGAAAACATAAGCAGGCGGGCAGAGAATCACCTCTCACAGATGCGCCTGCCGACATAAGGGCCAAGGATCGGGCAGCATCAGCATAATGATCTCTGCAACGAAAACGGGGTGAGAATTGTTGGGTTCGCGAAGCAGACATCAGTAGAAATCTAGAGCGAATGAAGTAGGATGAGTGGGGTTACATGGGCCGCGTCGGTGGAGACAGCTGCAGGTTGGGAGGACGGTGGAGGCGGCGGATCAGAGACTGCCCGAGTCGCGACAAAGCCATCGGCCAAGTTTTCTTTGGCGACGGCAACGGAGTCGGGGCGAGGTCGGCGGCGAGGGTTTTAGCGTGGGTACGGACAAATGGAGGACTTTGTCCCTATTTTCAATTGTTTAACAAGCAGCTTCCCAATGAAGGACGAACGGAAGACAGAGGAAAGAGAGGAGGAGAGGTTGGGGAGAAGGGGCGGCGACGCGGAAGCAGTGCGCGACCAGCGCGGGGCAGGACGAACGGCGAAATCTCGACGACGGCGGCCCGCTGGAGAGGGAGAAGAGGGGGGAGTGGCGGCGATGGGGGCGCGGGAGGATGGAGACCATGGTCGTCACTCTCGCATGCCACGATCACGGCCGGCCCACCAAAAAGCCCAAAGCAAAAGCGAAGGCAAAGCCTTCCACCAGTCCGGCATCGAAACGTCTCGTCTTTCCCGACGAAGCACTCTCCCTCCGATCCAGCCCCGAAGTCCCAAACCACCATGAATTTCTTCACGTCCATCTTCGCCGAGCCAGATCCGGAGCCCACCTCGCCGCCGTCGGAGAAGGATACCGACACCGAGCCCGCGGGGTCCGCTGCTTCCCCGCCCGCCGCTCCCGCTCCTGCTGTTTCTGGCGGGTGGGGCTTCGGCGGGCTGCTCAAGACACTGACCTCCCAGTCCGAGACCGTGCTCGAGACGTACCGCCGCGACCTTGCAGAGTTCAGCACCGGCCTGCGCCGCGAGACCGAGGTGCTCCGCGAGGCCGCCTCCCGCGCCGCGCGGGACCTCCCCAACTCCGCGCACGCGCTCGACGGGCTCGCGGACATCGTCGCGCAGGGCAAGGACGCGCTCTCCCAGGTGGCCGCCGCCGCTGCGCCGTCGTCCTCGTCTCCACACTTCGACGGTGGGGAGTCCGAACCCAGCTCTGCGCCCGGCTGCGTCAGGTACAGCCGCTTCGAGGCGCAGCTGCGCGCGCTCCAGGCGGATCCGGCCACCTTCACCGCCCATCCTGAGGACGCTGAGGACTTCGCCGCGTGGAGCAAGGGGTTTAGTTTGGATGAGAGGAAGGAGGAGATCGAGGCCCTATGCTATGAGAACGACGCTCTGGAAGCTATGGCGGACAGGCTCGTGCCGGGCGCCGTGGAGAGCGAGGTGTTCTGGGCTAGGTACTTTTACCGTGCCCATAAGCTGAAGCAGCAGGAGGACGCGAGGGCAAAGCTGGTGAAGCGCGTGATTGCTCAGGAGGAAGAGGAGGATCTGAGCTGGGAGGTTGATGATGAGGAAGAGGAAGAGGAAGAGCAGCAGAAAGAGGATCCAAAGGAGTTACCAGCAATGCAAGAGCCTATCAAAGAAGAAATCAAAAACGAGGATGAGAAAGAAAATGAGGGAGCGGTGGAAGAATGCAGAGTTGAGGCAGTGGAAGAATCAGCTGCTTTGGTGAAGGAGCAGAAAAATGTCGATGAGGAGAAACGTGGTTTGGAGAAGGAAGAGAAGGATGCTGATGAGCCACGACCAGTGGTCCTCGGTGGCTCTTCAGTGATAGAGGATGATGAACAGAAGGAAGTGCCTTCGAAGTTGAATGATGAAGAATCAAATGACAAGAAAGAACAAGCAAAACATGAAACTAGCGATTCAAGCAAGGATAGTGATTACTCAATAGTGTCTAGACAGAGACCAACAGTGGAGGACGAGGATCTTGAATGGGATGAAATTGAAGATCTTGGGGAGCATGAAGAAAAGAAGGGCACCACCCACGGCTCAAGTCCTGCTCAGAAGGAGGAGATGCGGAAGAGGCTGAGTGTTGCTGAAGACGACGAGGATTTGAGTTGGGATATCGACGATGATTGATCGTGAGCTGAATATTGTATTTCTACATTCTCACCTTTCATTATACTGTGACTCGGCCAATAAAGGTTGGATAATTGTGCTTCTTTATGTTGTGGATTTGTGTAAACTGTAAACTCTACATAGTTCGATGATATGAAGTGCCAATTTGCTATGTATCTGTTCTGCTGTCTTTGTGTTATTGCAAATATGTTGTTTTCATTTGACTTGTGCGCTGTACTGTTGTTTTGGTGAGTGTACATTGGCTGCACTGGAATTTTGGGCAACCTGAATGATCCTGTTATCCATTAGCTGCAGTTACTGAATTTACGGCTCTGTACATGATGAACGTCCTGAGAATACCTTTGATGTCTGGACTTGTAATCAGGCTAAACGTAACAATGCCTGCCTTTTGATAGTTAATTCATTTGGTGTGCGCATTATCATTTTGTGTCATCACGGAGCTTGTTTTCTCCTGATCAAATTGAGAGGAACATATTATCTACCCCCTAAAACAGTGAAAAACGTCGCCAATTCGTCTCTGTACCTAGCAACTGAATGCTATGGGATAATGGAAAGTTCTGAACATATAGTCATTGACTGACCAAGCATTCCGTTTACTGATCCTGCTGACCTGTGTTATCTTGTTCTACCGTACATTGCTATTCCTCCGTTTTTAAATTGATGTTGCCGTTGACTTCAAACTTTAACTTTCAAACTTCAATTTTGACCATTTGTCTTATTCAAAAAATTATGATAAATTTCATATATTTTATTATAATTTGCTTTATGATCAAATATATTTAAAACATAGTTTAAAATTTTACACATTTAAACTAATTTTTTGAATAACACGAATGGTCAAAGTTGAGATTAGAAGTCAACGGCAATACCATTTTAAGGCCTTGTTTGATACGGATTCTTAGAAAATAGCTTCTTTAAAAAAACAACTTCTTCAAAAAAAATTAACTTTTCTACAAAAAAAATATATTATCTATAAAAAGCACTTTTCAAACCGTTTGATAAAACGATTTTTATCGTGGTCTCAATGTATGAATAAGTGGAGAATCAAGCAGTAATTTTAATGTCTTTAGCTTTTAATACATAAATTAGAGAAGTGCTTCTTGAAAAATAATTGTAAAAGCACATCTATAACGGTTTGGTGAATTGATTATAGAAGCCGCAGCAGAAACACTTTAAAAAGCCGTACCAAAAGAGCCCTAAGAACGGAGGGAATACGTGCTTACTGATGTGTTTACAACCGTACATTGCTTTGTTGATGTAGTAGCACTCTACTAGCAATTCGGGAAAAAATTTGAAAAATGGGGCCTCCATGTGGGCCTGGTAAAGGCCCATAATTGGTGGGTCGAAGTTCCAAGCCCACGCGGGCACCAATAACGACAAAGTCCACGGCCCCTGGGTCGTTCCTTCCGTCATTCAGGTTCAGCCGCTGCGTTCAATCCAGGCTTCCAGCCTCCCGCAGATCCCCACCCTCTCCGTCCGGCCGCCGACTGCCACCGCATCGCGCCCCTCCGTCGCCAGGTACGCGTAGGTCTCTCTCTCCTTCCCTTTCGCGAAAAACCTAGCCCATCGTCCCGTCCCGCCGATCTATTCCGGAATCTAGACCAAGCGGAGGATGCGTAGTTTCCTTTCTGTGATGCGATCGCGGGGAACGGATTGTGTAGTACGCGTGGGTGGGTAGGGTGTGTTCCTGCTTGGGATCTCGCTGCGAGAGATGTGGCCATGTTTCTAATCTCTTTCGTTGTCGATATGTTGTGCTGCTGCTTGTTAGGAGGGTGTCCTAGCGGTGTGCCCCTCTGGCTGTAGCGTTTATCTGCTCTGGTGTCTGCCTTCTACTTGTGCGATTTATCGCTCGGTTCGAATTGCATCTTGTGGTTGTGGATATGGGCCTTCATATATCATGTACTCGAGCTATCTAACATATTTTTCATTGATTTATTAACATTATTTAGTTTTTCCCTATGTAATGTATGAACATTATCAGTCCAATTATAGAGTTTGTTGATGCTCTGCGAATAGGAATGAAACCTGGACTGTGCATAGTTTGTTTCGTGGATTCTTTTAAGTGCTATTGCATTTACAAGATTCTGCCTGATAGACATTGGCTTAGACTGATGCAATTGTGAGTACTCGTTCTGGTTGCAACTGTGAGTACTTAAGTACTCTAAGTCATGAACTCATGATGGACCATGAAATGGTGGCTAAGAAACTCCCTTACCTTCAATCGTGTCCAGAACTAGAAGTTTATGCAGCCCAATCTTACATGGGTGATCACTTGTGCTGTTTATCGTATGTAATACCGATATTCCATCACAGTACGATTTAAATGTGGTAGCAATTGCTAGATGAATCACTTTACTGTGATATAGGTTATGCAGTTTTGTTCCTGTACTGGTAGTTGCTGAAAGGAGCAATCGAACGAGCAATAAAGACTGACTGAGAGCTAAATCAATGCATGAGTTCCATGGCCAGTTCTGCTGATTGTGAAAATAATGATTAGTGCATGGGTGTTTGTTCTTTGTTTAGTTGTGCTCCTAATAATAAGTCTGTTATTTGCTCCCAAAGCAGGATGACAGAAGCACCATTTTTGCCGCGTGAGAGGCTCTTCAAGCAGCAGAGCTACTTCCAGAACTTGACCAAGCACACCTACCTGAAGGGTCGTTACGATGTGGTCACCTCTGTTGCCATCCCACTTGCACTTGCTGCCTCCAGCATGTTCATGATTGTAAGTTTCAACTTTCAGCCTAACCTAATTTT
>BCLG01003474.1:34643-50660 GCA_001602295.1 Zoysia matrella
TCCCGCGCGTGCGCGGTCACCCACCCCGGCTGCGGCCCCGGCGGCATGACGGACACGACCGTGCAGCCGTCGTAGATGGACTGGCCGTAGCCGAAGATGAAGTCCACGCCGCCCGTGACGAGGCAGCGGCGGAAGTAGTGCCGACCCTGGTAGTCGCAGAGCGTGTCCTGGAACCCGCGGAACGCGCAGCCGTAGAACGCGGCCTTGTCGCCGCCCACCAGCGCCGCCACCGCCTGGTCCGCCGGCTTGCGCTTCTTCTCACCGACGGCGACGTTGTACGCGTTCTGCGTCGACCGATCAGTCGTACGTGTGTGCAGTAGCACGCGTGGAAAACGTGAGCGAGACAAGCGTTAGGCTCTGGCTAGCTAGCCTCGTGGATCGAACGTGCAAGGTGCAGCTCGCGTCGATCGCCGAGCCGTGGAAGAAACAAACCATAACCGTTTGTTGGTTCACTAGTAATGATCAGCAGCTGTTTATGTGTACATGCAAGTGTACCGTAAATGCGATGTTCCGGGCGACGAAGTTATCGGCGAGGACGGTGAAGGTGGCGCTGCGGAACGTCGGCGAGTTGCCGCTCACGTTGCGGCGGCGCATTATCCGGTCGACGCCGGCGTGCGCGTGCGCGTCGAAGCTGATGTCCGTGACCAACGCGCCGTCGCCTTCCAGTAGGACGTAGCGCTTCCGTGACCAGACGGTAACCTTCTCCCTGGACACACGTACACATGCGTGGGAACCAACCAGCACATTTGAAGCAGCCGGATATGCAAGATCTGGGCATGGCAAAAGACGAAATGGTAACAGCAATGGCGGTTCGTACGGACCAGTAGCTCCCGGCCTTGACATGGATCCGGATCCACTCGCGGTTGCCGTCCGGCACGGCGTTCACCGCCGACTGCACCGTCCCGAAATCACCGAGCCCTCGCCAATCCACGGTGATGGTGCCGGACACCGGCGCCCATGCCGAGCCTGAGGCGGAGAGCCCGAGCAGCGACAGGAGCAGCAGCGGCGGTGGCGAGCCGGAGGACAAGCGGCGCGGCCGCATTCTGCTAGTGGTCGAAAGACTATTCTGAGTTGAATTGCTAATGATGTGTTGCTTTTTGAGCTGGGACTTGGGACTTTGCTTGCCCACGGAAAATTCCTTGGTTCCGTGTGATTGATGGCATCTTAACGGATTATATTTAATTTCATGGGTCGATTAGCAACTTCCAATCCGAAATTGATGCACGTTGCCACGGGTTCGTTAGAGAACCGGAGAGTTCAAATATTCAAATTTTCAGTTCAGTACTCGACCAGAGGACTTGCTTGAGTAATCTTAGACCAGAGGCTGAGGACCATTGGACAGCCACCCATCATCGATGAACTTGATGTCTACGAATCTCTGCACCTCCTCCTCTGACAGCTTCTTCTCCCATGGCACTCTTCTGCTCATGTCGGCTCCCGGCCCTGCGCAGCTGTCTTCCGCGAACGTGACATCCCCCCTGAAAGGAATGGAAGCTTTGCACCTTCAGTTAAACACACTCTCTTGCACAGTGTCAGTGTCCAAGTAGTCTACTTACACGTCGTTGCCGGCGTCCCAGGCTTCCCACCCCTCGGGCACGACCATGTCGCTCATGAGCGTCCGGTAGAACACGACGGTGGCGTAGCGGTTCCACGCGCGGCCGAGGAGCTGGCGTCCGGTCCCGACCAGGTGGCAGCCCTTGAAGGGTGCTGGCGCGCGTGCGCCGTGACCCAGCCCGGCTGCCGGCCGTCCGGCGGCACGACGGAGCGCACGGTGCAGTCCTCGTAGATGGACTGGCAGAAGCCGAAGACGAAATCGACGGCGCCGACGACGAGGCAGCGGCGGAAGTAGTGGCGGCCCAGGAAGTCACAGAGGGTGTCCTGGTACCCCAGGAACGCGCAGTCGTGGAACGCGGCCTTGTCGCCGCCCACCAGCGCCGCCACCGCCTGGTCCGGCGCCGCCGTCAGGTTCGCCATGTTGTACGTGTTCTTGAACGCGATGCTCCGGGCCACGAAGTTGTCCGCGAGGACGGTGAACGTCGCGCTGCGGAACGTGGTCGAGACGTCGTCGGCGTCTCCGTGAACTATCTCGTCGATGCCGGCGTCCCCTCGCTTCATGATCTCCTGGATGCTGGGATGGGCGTGGTCGTCGAAGCCGATCTGCGTCGTCGAGGAGCCCTCCCCCTCCAGCAAGATGTAGTTCTTGCTCCTCGGGATGCTCACCTTCTCCCTGTACACACCCGTCAACCCAAATCGCTAAAAAGAATTTCCTTGTAAGCTTTCAACTCCAAATAACATCTCTTTGAATAACGAACCAGTATTCCCCTGCGGCGACATGAATCCTGACCCACTCGCTGTTGCCGTCCGGCACGGAATCCACGGCCGACTGCACCGTCCTGAAATCCCCTCGCCCTTGCCGATCGACGGTCAGTGTCCGGCTGACCGGCGCCCATGCATAGCTCCCCGTGGCCAGCCGGAGCACCAGCACGAGGATGACTTGCATTTTCGACATGGTTTGGTCGGAAATCTCAGCTTTGCTGCTTTGCAATGCTACATCCATTCCAAAGTATAAGCATTTTTTAGTTTGATTGAAGTCAAACTCATTAAATTTTAACTATTAATAATAAAAAAAATTAATATATTTTATTATATATATAAATTATATTACTAGATTCATTGTGAAATAAATTTTTATAATATATCTCTTTATACTAGTAAAGTTATTTAAATATTTAGATATCATTAATCCACTATTCTCACCTGCGATGATTAAGTACTTCTTATGAGACGAAGTGAGTATACTTGTTATGGGTGGCCTGTATATAGCAGGGTATCTCCTGCCTAGCGTGGGATGTGAAATAATCAAAATGTTTCCTGCCTAGTGTTGTATACGATAATTCATGTTGCAGATTGATACATTTTTTTCTTTATTTTATTGAATTGGATATATATACACGGTTCTTGCTAAAATCATACAGGCTGCCGTGCACCCGCTGAGTGGACACTGGTTAAGTCGTGAAGCATATCCATCCAATTGAAAGAAATTCATCCCAAGAAAACAATTAGGGTTGCAGATGATGCATGAATAGGTATCATTAGAAAAATAAAAAAACGGCTAGCTAGCGGTCGAGTTGGCTGGGGATCGAGCCGCCTGGAGACTGGAGAGGTAAGGTCGGTGCTCGGACGACCACGATATACAAATACAGTAAGCCACCAAGTATAGTAGAGATGTGTTACCTATTTTTCACATAACAACAGTCATTTTACATATACAGATCTCCTGACAAAAAAATCCCATGAAACAGGGAAAATTACCCCCTACTTTGCGGTGCAAACGTCAGTGCTATCTACTGTAATCATGTCGTCCATGGCTCCAGCCTGGTGTCACAATGGAAGTTAAGATCAGATTCAAGTGAAAAAAGAATGAAAGAACAACTACTCTTACAATATGATAGTGCAAAATAATTGAGCCTTAAAGAATCAATAAGGCAAAAGAAAATATGAAGTACCTCCTCCATGAGAAACTGGTGGCTCCATCGAGTGCCTGGAAGGGGGAGGGTACGTTGATCTTATGTCAGGCATAGACCACCCAGAACATGGACCAGGTGGAGGATCCGATGGTCGTCCACAGTGAAACGGGGGTTGCCCTCCAAACTGGTCTGGAAATGGGGGACCTGGATGATTGTATCAGTCAGTAATAAATACAGCCAACTGGATACATGCAATTTCATGAAAAATAAAAACACTAAACCAACTACATATTTCATCAAATTGATCATAGGCATATGCAAGCAGTCAGAAGCTGGATTGCTAATACCTGGTGGAAAGTACGGCGGAAACCTTCCTCCCTCCATACCTTCATGGTGCATCTGTCCCCCAACTGCTCTGTCGCTGAAGTGCGGCCCTCGATCAGGATGAAAATGGTGCCATCTATCATCAAAGGGATACCCTCCATTATCGAAGGGATGCCCTCCTCCATTGAAAGGATGTCCCCTACCAAATTCATGGTGTTGTCTGTCATGTCCACTATACTGATATCTTTCAGGACAGGAGCCATTGTAGTTCCAAGGTTGTGCTCTCTGTTCAGGTTCAGGTGGATATGGAAACTGGTTTGTAACAGGTGGATGGGGTGGTGGCTGTAAATGGTATGAATTATTAGGTAATGATGCTGATGGTGGATGGTGATAGTTACTAGCAGGATGTGGTACTGGCGGTACACAAAAGCTCCCATGCGGCCCAGAAGGATGGAATTGAGGTACAGGCCGTGGGGGCGGAGGTGGTGGGGGTGGTGGCGGTTGTGGTGGAATCATCTGATTAGCATGTCCCATATATACAGAATTATAGGATACTGGAAGCTGTGACGAAGGTACACATCCATCCATATTGCCTCTGTTGTTTGCAACAGAATATGGGTGTTGACCTTCAGCATTCTGCAGAGAACATTAAAGGATTACTATAGTCACCATGAGTTAAATTTCAGAGCATTCTTCCTGCAAAAGTAGAAACAGCTACATACATAGGTAACTCCCGGACACTGTTGCTCAATGTGATCATTTGCCTCAGACAAAGCTCCTTGCACCTGTGCACCTTGAGAGATAGTACATATTGGATGTTGCAGAGGCGGTGGTGATGATGGCAACGGGGGAGGAGATGGAGGCCTGTTATTAGGAATGGGTGGAACAGAATTGATACGTTGACCAGTCCCAGTACAGTTAGTACTAGTTAGATATTGTTGGCATGTGGATATGGCTTCTGTGCCAGATGATGGAGCTGCATCCTCCATCTCAAGTTCACCATCCACCTCATCCAAGATGAGTTGATGCTTCGCAGCATGCAATTGATGAGATGCATCCTGTTCATTAGCGCCAGTAACTTCACGTTCAGGAGTAACGGCTTCAAAGCCTCTTTCCTCAGAGGACCCTTCTTCCTCATCTTCAAGTACTTTTGTGCAAATTAAATTTTGAAGATGAACACCAGCATTACTGAGGAATTATTCATAAAAATATGGACAGCAGTCAGCAGACAGTTTTTCATACAAAAAAAGATGATACAGAAGGTTCACATGCATACGTTTGATACATATTCAAAATAAAACACATGTAAAATAAACTAAAATACAAATAAAATATGGTGTTTTCCGAACTAATGTTTCCATACTTTTGTTCAGTTCTCTGAGCACATAATTACTTAATATAAAAAAAACCCATCACAATTCGGTAGTCATTCAAATCAGTTTGAATAGTGAAGTCAATAGAGTGCAGGTGATTTACCTTCAGCTTACAACACCCTCCCAATCATGATGACTATAATTCACACCATTGAAATTTTATTCAGACTATCTAGTACTGATGAAGGGAGCAGTAGTAAAGCTGTTGCCTTGTGCCCATGAGGTCATGTGTTCGAGTTTTGGAAACAGCCTCTTGCAAAAATGCAGGGAAAGACTGCTTCCAAAAGACTCAAAGTGGTCAGATCCTTCTCCGGACCCTGCGCAAGCAGGAGCTACATGCACTATGCTGCCTTTTTTTTTTTATCTTGTATCAGAAGTTATGTCTCAGCCAAGTACTATCGTTTCTTGCATGGAAATGTACAATTCAACGAGTTTATTAAATTTACTGTAAACCAGCCGGGGGGGCACATAGATATCCAGGATATCTTTGCAAGATGAAAAAAACAGTATGTGAAGACCACTTTTCCATTTTTGGTACTTGCTGGAAGATTATTGAAACCAAATCAAAAGTGATAAAAGCCCATGCCAAATTTTAAGCAATAGGAACAAAGAACATAAAAAGCATTAGGATACACATACTGAACCTTAAAGTATTCCCATAACAGTAAAGTAGAGACCTACCTTCCATACTCATCAACAAGAAATGCTTCGTCATCACGTAAAGGGTCATTCAGAGCTCTCTCTGTACCTGAAGAACGGTGAGAGCTCCCAAATGATGCCTCATTAAGAGCTTCAAGCTCTTTAATATGGTGTCGGATGATGTACTCTGAAAGAGTCTTTCTCTCAAGCCAAAGCCTCAAAACCTAATCAACAAGACATGAGTGTGTGAAATATGTGAAAGATGCTAAATCCATCATATTTTAGTCAGATGCTATAATCACTTGCCTTAAGACATTGCCTCCGATTCTCCCATGCAGAATTTCCCGGTGGTGCAGAAGCATATATTATTCGTGGTAATACTGCCTGGATAAGAGAAGGATAAACATTTCCAGGTCCACCTACATGATTTATGATGATAACTTAGTGGCTTGAAATCTGCATTCAAAATTTGAGAGGAACATGAGAATATAATGCCAGTACCTTTCTGATTTCGGCAGTATCGTATTATGGAATCAACAAGGAAGAACAGATCCACCCGTTTATGTAAATTAGTTTCCTTTTCCAGGTGTTCAATGATGATATCCATTACCTATTTTATTGAAAAAAACAAATCACATCAACATCACACAAATTTAACTAGGTTCTAATGGTTGTAAATTAAAACAGTTGTTTAATTATAAAACTGTGTAGTCAGCAATGGTTGCTTAGTGTTCCAACAAAACTACTGAATTTTTAATCTAGTGACGCAATGATAGTAATTTACAAAATACGTCCTTCAATAAACTATTATAATTTGTGCACAGCTTGCTTTAACACATCAGAACAATGTACCATGAAAATGAATCCCCTTATTCTAGTCGTGCATAAAATCAGTTTTGTAATAAGCAGTTCGTATATGTGAAACTAGCCCTGAGTGAATATCCTTGCAATAAGTGATGGTAGATGAATTAATTCACCTGTGAACTAAGAAAGATGCCAACTGTACAAATACAAGCAAAAGCATATGGTAATAGCAGAAATATGTGGAATTAGGCCAAATATATATATCCAAGATAGGCCATATTGATCAGCGTGGTTGTAAGATTGAAGTGAAGAGTTTGAAGGCCTAACCTGCCCGGCAATGGCATGCTTGGCACATTCCAGAGCAAGACGAGTTGCACGGCCTATACTTTCTTTTGTTCTTGTCAGGGTGCCAACATAAGCTTCAAACATTCTCCGCGCTGAATTGGCTTCACCACTGCTTGGTAATTTGCTGAAGTCTTCCGGTTGCACACTATCAAACAGCATCATGTCACTATTTTGTTGAGTATAAACCCTACCTGATGCAGATCTTGTCATGTGATTTGAAGGTGAACACTGGCCACTTGATCCTTCCTTTGTTGAAGGCATATTTACCGAAGAGTTGGGAAACCCCTTAGAATCTAGGCAATCGTCCATGAAAGAATTTGATCGAGAGAACATGCGAGCATGTCCATCAGCAACTGTATTTTTCATAAAAATCAAGTCCGGAGATAAGCTCTTATCTGTTAGGCTTAAACCGTGGTCCCATTCTTCTGGTGCAATTACTGAAGAACTATGCCTACAAAGTGTTGAAACTGTTAGCAAGCCTCCCTACATGATTAGAACCAAAACTTTTGAAAAATGAACTAAATACTCAGGCACCACATTATATGGAACACTGAACCATGAACTAAGAATACTATCTTTAGTTGCTATGCAAATAAACATATGTTTTCAACCTTGAGTGAAAACTGGAAACTACCATAACAGAAAGCATTGTAGCTTGACCTTCCTATGCATGATCAATCAACAACTCAAGCGAGCACTTCCGTTTTACTCATACGGGTCATTGGTAGAATTGCACTTGAAACATTAGCTCAATTTTCATCCAAACACATAATTAGCATCCATTTTTGTATGTTCAATATGGAAAGCACTAACACGGTAATCTAACAAGGATTTAAAGTTCTAAACACAGGATCTAATGCAATCATGGAGTGGAGATAAAACTTGATCCTACATATACACTCTGTACAAACATATAGGCCAAGTATTGTGGCATGCAAAGGTGTGGAGACTTAACAACATGCCACCTAAGATTGTAGCAATGCATTGATAACAAAATGGAAAGACATACTGAACTTTCATATGGATAGATGTGCTTGTATAACTACTTTGACAAGAAATAGAATGCTTACGTTTCAGCTGTTTTGTTGCTTGCATCAGAATGAATACATGAAACTTTGGAAACCAAAGAAGAGCCACCTGCTCTGTCACAAATATTAGTCATTTGTTCAGCCAAAACAGTATCATCATATGGCTCAGGATTGCATATTCCACTAATATCTGAGACAAGAACATTTGATTGTCTAGTTGGCTCAGAAGTACCAACAATATTTTTTGGCTCAGCAGAACCATCAATACTTTTGTCAAAACCATTACTAGATCCACCTATTGATTCTGTAATATCATTACCAGTTTCTTTCGCCAAAGATGGTTCAACATGTGAAACAAATGCAGATTCTTCTGATTTCAAAGAATAAATATGAGCTTTTCCACCAATATTGTCATCTATTTTATTATGAACAACCAAATCTGGATTGCTTCCACTGTCCATTTGTGCTTTGCCATTAGCTTCGTTTCTGTCCATGTGTGCTTCTTCACTAATTTTACGTTTCAGTACGCCATCGACATCATTTTCCAAAACTGGAGTAACAGTAGAGATAGCCTCCTTATCCAACATGTCAGGCAGGCCAATACGCTGCTCGGCAGCTGCAGTATCCAAATTTGGATTGCTGCCTTTGTCCGCTTGCGCTTTTCCATTAGCTTTAACTCTGTCGATGGGTGCTCTTTCACAAACTTCATCTCTGCTCAGGTGCGCTTCTTCCCTCACTCTGTCCATGTGTGCTTCTTCACCAACTTTGCCTTTCAGTATGGTATCACTAACATAATTTTCCAAAACTGGAGTAACAGTAGAGAGAGCCTTCTTGTTCAACATGTCAAACATGCCAATATGCTCTTGAGCAGCTGAGGTATCTAAATATTGTGCAGTAAAGGATACTTCTGGGCTTTTAGCTTTGGTATATTTTGGACTTTCAGCAAGTATATCTGCAGAATTATTAGGAGACCTTGCTACCATACAACCATTCAGGATAGTTTCCTCTGACTTTGTAGCTTCTGGCAGCTTAGTACTAGTTCCACAGACATTAGCAGACATAGCTTCCAAGGCACGATGAAGGCGTTTCGATGGGGGTAAAGCAGCTTCTATATCCATTGCCAAAACCTTTGGTTGATACTCTTTATTCTTGCAAGGAATTTGAACTTCTTCCGATGGCCTCAACACGTCTATTTCAGGTGAAAAATCTATGACAGGAACTAATTTATCAGCTGAATGATCTTTTCTATGCACAGATATGCCAGATGTATAACATTGCTCTGCATGTTTAGTCAGCTCTGTTCTGTTGTGAGAATCAACAGGCTCATCAACTGCAGCACTATCAAGCAGAGGTCTTTCCATCCGGACCCTTGCCCTTTTGACCAATGGCAAGTGCTCATCTCCATCTGACTTGTTAATTTCATTACTTGAATTTGGAGAATCTACAATATTTCCATTTGGCTTCAGCTGCAATTCACTATCCATATTTGTTATCCCGCGAGTGACAGGATCATTAGCATGATTAGAAGTTGTCCTTCTTTTTCGCTTAAAAGTTAGGGTTGTACTTATGGGATCATCATATGTTTCATTCAGGTTGACATCTTTCTCTCTGATTCCAGTTTGAGACAGATCTGGAGTGCAAGTACTTTGGACTTTTTCTGTGTCAATACTCGATTTTTTCTCATCATTTTTGAACTCAGATGCCCCATGTTGGCAGCAGGTACCGTCAATGGAATATACGGGCACAACATCCATTCCAGCAGAACTGGAACTTGAGTTAGGCTCCTGAGCAACGCAGTTGTGATGAGCAGAATCTTCCTGCTTGTCACCAGAAACCAGATCAATAGAAGGTGGATTGGCACCATCGGTCAGCCCATCAGCACACTCTGCAGCTTTTAGTTCAGAATCAGATGCAGTTTTCAAACTACATGGTGGTGTATTATTACCCTGTGTGCAAGGATTTACTTGATGTGCTTCTTTCTGCCTCTTTTTTGACCATGAAATAGCACATAATGGAGAATGTTTAAGTTCATCGTGGAGACTTAACTTTTCAATAGGCTTACCATGTGCAGAAGCAGAATTCACAACACATGGACCAATTTCAATTGCACTAGGCCCAGGAGTACTGATCATGCTGTGATCCATAGAAAAGGCAGGGTTGTCCTCCATCCTGATGCCTTTGACCAGATCTGAAAAGTCGTCAGGACCTCCAGTGTCTAAACGGCAACTGTTATTAGCAATAGTTTCAGCATCCTGTTTCACATTATTTTTAGTCAAACTGCTCTCATTATTATTGTCCTTCTCTGTTTTTAAAGAATCAAATATCTCAACTATTTCGTTGACTGCTCGGACAAAATCTGCCCCTTTGCCATGTCTCTTAGCAAGTAAAGTTTTCTTCTTCTCTTCAGTGAATGCCTCAAGATCAGCATAGTTACAGAAAGCACTAGAATATTAAAACATTAATGTCAGAAGAAATCAAGAAATTAAGTATTGAAGGATTGAATTGAAAACCGGAAGCAAATTTCCAAGTCTGATAGCTACCATGAGGTCCAGTCGCTGTGAAGTACCAATCTATTTAGAATAACCCATTTCAATGCTGGAAATTGATGTAGTTACTATTGAAATGTTGAACATGCATGTAATAAGGTTAAAAAAAAAGAGGCTAAACTATCAAGTTCTCATGAGCGTGGAAACAGAGTTTTACCAAAAGGACCTTGCTCACCCAAGCCTTTTGATTCAACGTAAGGTACTTTTATATGTGAAAATGGGGTATCCTGATTTATTTGTGAGATGAAACCACACTAAGTTGCTACCATAACTACGTTACAAAAGGGTAGAAAGAAATAGAACTTCTGAGAGAGTCGACCAAGTTGGATATTATATAGATGATACATTGATCATCACGGCCTAGTTTTTTTGATAGTTGTGTTTCAAATTTTCCTTAAGCTATGCGTAAGTTCTATAGTATTTACAGCGTATTCCAAGACAGATGTTGCTCACAAGTCTTCAAATTATAATCGGATTATCAAATAATCAAAGTATGTCCCAAGTTTTGCTGGACTTCATGTAACCCGAGCAATATAGATTATAGAATGATATCAATCACCGCACTCAAATCAGTTTCAATAAGAAAAACAGATAAAGAATTGAATGAAAAAATATGAAGAGAATTCCAAAACCTTAGAGAATGACATCTTATTTACAGGGGATACTCCAAGAAAAAAAACAATAGATTAAAGTATAGAATCCTAAACGAAAAGGCTATGAACACAGCTGGGGTGTACTACCTGTGTACAACCAGCACTGAGATGCTGCTGTGTCTGGCACTGTAGCAGTCATAAAAAGTTGAAAATGGCATTATAAACTTTGTCTCATTTAGAGTAGGTATTCTGGTATTTTATCTTTTATCCTAGTGCGTTCCCATATTCCAATGTTCAATCAGAAAAGTGGCTCTACACACATAATGCTTCACAATAACAATAATTAAAACAAATCTTTTATGATGTAAGGCTGTTCCTGAGCAACCATAAGGACATAAGCATTCAAGTCTCAGGCATGACTAGGGTATTAGATATACTTTCCTGAATCATGGAAACATGAAGGAAAAAGAAAGAACTGCATGCAAATCAAAGGGCCCCTTTGGCAGAGCTCTCAACTTCTGATTCTTTGGATTCACTTCTGATTCTCCTGTGAAGTGATTCTGTGGCTGAAAGTGATTCTCTTTGATTCTCTAGGATAAACTCTTAGAATCTGGACAGAGAATCACTTCACAGAATCAGGAGAAGCTACTTTTTTCAGCTCCCAGCCCCTTAGTTCATTTCAGAGAATCACTTCACAGAATCAGACAAGAATCAATTCTTCTGAAAAACAACGTTTGGTAGAGCTCCCCTGATTCTGCCTGAGAATCAGGAGCTAGGAGCTCTACCAAAGGGGCCCAAAGAAGCTAAAATAGAGATTGCATTTGTTTTCAGATATACAAGGGAATATGTGGCAAACTATTTGATATACATGACGCCATGAACTTCTTCAATTCCATGGAAGCTAGGATCAGCAATCACAAGATGTACATAGGACAATAGGCATAACCCAAAAAGGAACATATTAGATTCAAAGTAATACTCACATCTCTTGAGTCCCATAAAAGTACACAAGCAACTTCTTTTTAACCGGAGAAAGGTCCCATTTCCGTGGCTCACTTATCTGAAAAAAAAAAAGTACTGGTATTAATGAATTGAAATGTTGATAAAGAAGACATCTTTCAACAGATCAAAATAACATGCTAATAACTCAAAAAGAAAAAAACTTATGAATCAGCTCCTCCCTCAATATTTAGATTACTGCCAAAATGGGAATTGGGAACCCTTCAATGATAAGGGGCTGGAACTCAGTACAAATAGTGTAAAGCACATGATCTGTGAAGCTTGCCACATGAACATGCAAGACATATAAATTAACAGAAAGGTTCCCCAAAATAGTACCAAAGAATTTTTAGAAGAACAAAGCCATTGTCAAAAGAAACCTTTGTAAAGCAAAGGTGGAGAAGATCATGAGAAAATACTGTACATTATGTAACCCTATAAATTTCTCAAGGAAAAAAAAACAGGATAATGGGTAAACATTAATCAGTAAAGTAAAATTCTCTATATCTAGCCCTACTAAAACCCATGTCAAAGGAGCACCAATGTACATTATGTATTATGTAACCCAATAAATTTCTCAACGAAGCACCCAATCCAATGATATATGATTATAGTAATTAGTGCTGACAAGCAAATGTACAACACATCCAAATTACCCAAAAGGAACATAGGATCTGTAACGTAGTGTACAGGACAAGAGGTAGCATTACGATGAACCTACATTTGCTCCAACAAATTTCACATATCTACCACATCTCCAATGTCAAAGCCAACCACGCTCAATATCCAATTGCCAAAAGGGAGAAATATAAACCAAGCATTCACTACATCATCGCATATCAATGTTTGCTAAACAACACAGATTGCAGTAGGCAACAGATTCACTTAATCTAGAGCATGGAACTAGCAGAAACTTAAGGATAGCTCACGACTCATTCTCATAGTTACTCAAGCCAAGCACACTAAGCACCCCGGTATCACTATATGCAACGCAAAATTATAGATGTAAAGATAAGGGCTGGAAGCAGCTATCTAAACGACTAAAGCTCGGCATTTTAGTATGAACCACTCAAAGACGTCGCCTAAAAACCTATTTCCATTAACCAACGAAACCTAAAAAGGTTGAAGAACTCGAGTCCCCAACTCATGATATCTAAACCAGTAAGAAGGGGAACCGGATCAGAGACACCAGGCGGCTCGTCCTACTCACCATGGCCGGCCACGGTGGGAAGCCCTTCATCTTGGCGAGAACGAGGTCGCCCACCTTCCACTGCGCCGCCGCGGCAGCAGCCGCGGCGGCAGCGGCCGCCCCGCGCTTCTTACGGGACGGCGGCATCGCTGACCCTCCCGACCACCTGCCTGCGCCACCGGCGGTCAGAGGGCCCCTCGGTTGCGGCTAACGCCAGAGGCGGCAGCGCCGCCGGGTGCTGGGACGAGCGGAGGCGGCGGGTCCAGACTTCGTGGCGTCGGCGGCAGGTCCAGACTTCGCGGCGGCGACGGCGGTGGCGATGGAGTCAGGAGGCATGGGGCGCCGGAGTGGCGAACTGCCGATGTGGGGAGGCCGCTTAGGCTTCGAGAAATTTCACTTTCCGATTTGATTTTACTCCCGATTTTCCTCCCGTTTTGTTGCCGATTTCGGTCGCTTGTTCAGTTTCGTTTGGCAACAAAGAAAGCATGAAAGCCCAAACGGAAGCACTTGTCGTGGGTTTAGAGTTTCCTCTTCTAATCCCTAAGTAAAGCGTGTTTTTTGTTTCGCACTTTTTCTCTTAGGCGTTGGAAAGCAGTGATCGGTTTATTAGAAAAGCCGGTCAAACCCTATTTTTAATAAAGTTGCACCAACTAGTATATGAGAGACAATTTTTTTTTTTAGAGTGAAGCCGCATTGTCATTCAATACTCTAAATTACTCGGTATTTTAGCAAAAAACAGTTTACCTAACATTTTCAGATAAGTCAGAACCAAAGCCAAATAAGTTGTTTTTCTATCAAAGTCAGATCCAAAGCCGTTTTTAAGAAGACAGAGTTCTACCAACCGAACTTTAGTAACTAAGCCAGACTGGTTTACGGAAAACCATTAAAAACCATCTGGTTTTCAATAGTTTTTGAAACCGTGGCTATGATACTCACAAAAAACAAATTAAGAGCAGATTCGTATTTTTAGAAGTATATATAACACAAAATCCATTTATAACGAGCAAGAAGTCATCTAAAAATTATGCCCAATAGATCATGCTAAGCTAGTGACGATATTACGGTTTGGACCGCCTACCATACCACGCAGAGCCGTAACATTTTGTATTTGATAGTGCTAACAAATTGATCTGAATAACAATGCGCCACATAATGATCTAAAGCTCTTCGAACGATTTTGTTCATGTGAACAACTATCAACCTCCAAAATTAATAAGAACAAATAAGGAACATAGAACAGTTTTAGTGCTAGTAACCATCGCATCCTCGCGCTACGGTCATGATATGTATATACTGCTTAGCCCATTAGTGGAGCACAGATGATAACTACAAAACCATGGGGAAAATGAAGCATTCCGGTGGTGCACGGGGTTTGAAAGGTACTCCTACATGAGAAATCGATGTTCTTCCGTTTTGATCTTCAGAGAATCACTTGGACAACACAGCACCAAGAAGTCACCGAGACTCAAACTTTGTCAGCAGCATCCACTGATGTACCCTCTGAACTTTTGACAGCAGCCAGCTTCTCAGCCAATCTTTGCTCCAGCGCCCTTTGACCCCTTTCTCTGCAGTTAAATGCAAAGTTAGACAGGATAATAAGCAAAGTTAAACAACAAAATTATGCATAAATTTAAAATCACCACCACTCTCATGCAGGAAAGAGGTGCCGACTACTGAAGCAAAAGAAGTGGGACTAAAACTCTAAAAGCATGATTATCATCAGGAATGACTTGAGCAATTAGTCACTGCAGCCATATAGACTGGGCGGTATCTTAAGGTAGGACACCTCATCAGAACATAGAAATCTGGAATTGATTTTAGAAAGCATAGCACAATGAAGCAATATCCCAGTTGCTTGTACTAAAGGATTGCAATTGCAGGAGACAGTATGAGCAGAACAAATTATGCCCTAATATTAAAAAAGGACTCAAGCAAAAGCTAACCTCCTCCTGTTAGCCTCAATAGAATCTGAACCAGGCAACGGTGATGTATCTAATGCCTGGCCCCTTGAGTCAGATCTTTCCGATCTTCCACAAAGAAGCCTATGAAATATAGAAGCTATTGGATCCAAAACGGGCCTGCATAGTTCCAATAACATTGTGAGTATATTTTAGTAAACTGCACAGGCACAATAGTCAGGATCTTTCAATAACAGAATTTATTACCTTATAAATTCAGGGAAGAAGCTTGAGAAAGAGAACTCATCACTTGGGTCTCCTTTCAGGCCTGTCTCAAGCCTCTTTTGGAAGTAACGAAGATAAATCCAGCTCATATAAATCCCAAACAATAATAATGGAAGATATGATACCAAATCTTTTACAAAGAAACTTACAGCGACTGATATAAGTGCAACAAGAGAAGGGATCCACTGGCCAAGAAAATAAATAGTGTTAGTGAAACAGAAAATTTGAGTTACCCTATTAACAGTTGAAGCAAAATCACCTTTCCCTTAATCTTTAGCACCAAAAGATTAAGCTCATGATCAGGTAATAGTTGCTTAATGCCAACCAACAATCCTGACAAAACTCCATAAAAACCAGAAAGAGGAGTATATCTGAAAATTCAGACGGTATTACAGTAAGAACACTAAATATGTGCCTGATATGAACATTCAAACAATTTGGCTCATAAGCTTGTCGAGAAGTACAGTACTTACAGGTAGCTCTCTTGCTGGTTTATATAATACAGCACAACAGCAAGTATGAAGACG